>PVNU02001564.1:0-12637 GCA_003013855.2 Liriodendron chinense
AGAAAGTTCTTTTAAAAAAAATAAGTTTTTCGAAAAATGATAGTTTTGTAAAAAAGAAAAGAAATTGGGTTATTTGCAAATGTGGGTTTTTGAAAGTATAAGGTTTTGTTAAGGAAAATGTGAGTTTTCTAAAAGAAATATGTTTCTGGGAAAAAAACAAGTATTTTTAAAAAGTTTAAGTTTCCGTGAAAAACGGCGATTTTTGGAAGAATAAATGCCTTTGCTCGGAAAAAAAAACTGAGTTTTCCGAAAAAATATTGTTAGAAAAAAAAATAGAAAGTTTTGAAGAATAAAAAAGAGTTTTATGAGAACAATGACGAATTTTAGATAATACAGAGCTTCTCTAAAGACAAACGTGAGATTTGTGAAATTTTAAAATTTCTCTGAAAAAAATGAAAGTTTTCTAAGAAAGTAAAATTCTACGAAAAATGGGAGCATTGTAAAAAGTTATAGTTTCTGTAAAAACCGAGGTTTTTCTTTAAATACAAATCCCTTCTTAAGAAAAAAAATGTGTGGTTTGTTAAAACTTATAATTTTATAGAGAAAACGATAGTTTTCTAAAAAAAAATAGAAAGTTCTTTTAAAAAAAATAAGTTTTTCGAAAAATGATAGTTTTGTAAAAAAGAAAGAAATTGGGTTATTTTGCAAAATGTCGGTTTTTTGAAAGTATAAAGGTTTTGTTAAGGAAAATGTGAGTTTTCTAAAAGAAATATAGTTTCTGGGAAAAAAACAAGTATTTTTAAAAAGTTTAAGTTTCTGTGAAAAACGGCGATTTTTTGGAAGAATAATGCCTTTGCTCGGAAAAAAAAACTGAGTTTTCGAAAAAAATATTGTTAGGAAAAAAAAATAGAAAGTTTTGAAGATAAAAAAGAGTTTATTGAGAACAATGACGAATTTTTGATAATACAGTGCTTCACTAAAGACGAACGTGAGATTTGTAAAATTTTAAAATTTCTTTGAAAAAATAGAAAGTTTTCTAAAAAATAGAAATTCTACGAAAAATGGGAGCATTGAAAAAAAGTTATAGTTTTTGATGAAAACGAGGTTTTTCTTTAAATAAAAGGCCTTTCTTAAGAAAAAAAAAATGAGCGATTTGTTAAAACTTATAATTTTTATGAGAAAACGATAGTTTTCTAAAAAAAAAAGAAAGTTCTTTTAAAAAAAATAAGTTGTTCGAAAAATGATAGTTTTGTAAAAAAGAAAAGAAATTGGGTTATTTTGCCAAAATGTCAGGTTTTTGAAAGTATAAAGGTTTTGTTAAGGAAAATGTGAGTTTTCTAAAAGAAATATAGTTTCTGGGAAAAAAAGAAGTATTTTTAAAAAGTTTAAGTTTCCGTGAAAAACGGCGATTTTTTGGAAGAAATAATGCCTTGCTCGGAAAAAAAAACTGAGTTTTCGAAAAAAATTGTTAGAAAAAAAATAGAAATTTTTGAAGAATAAAAAAGAGTTTTTATGAGAACAATGACGAATTTTAGAAAATACAGAGCTTCTCTAAAGAGAAACGTGTGATTTGTGAAATTTTAAAATTTCTCTGAAAAAGATGAAAGTTTTTCTAAGAAATAAAATTCTACGAAAAATGGGAGCATTGTAAAAAAGTTATAGTTTTTGTGAAAACCGAGGTTTTTCTTTAAATAAAAAGCCTTTCTTAAGAAAAAAAATGAGCGATTTGTTAAAACTTATAATTTTTATAAGAAAACGATAGTTTTCTAAAAGAAAGAAAGTTCTTTTAAAAAAAAATAAGTTTTTCGAAAAATGATAGTTTTGTAAAAAAGAAAAGAAATTGGGTTATTTTGCAAAATGTCGGTTTTTTGAAAGTATAAAGGTTTTGTTAAGGAAAATGTGAGTTTTCTAAAAGAAATATAGTTTCTAGGAAAAAAACAAGTATTTTTAAAAAGTTTAAGTTTCTGGGAAAAACGACGATTTTTTGGAAGAATAAATGCCTTTGCTCGGAAAAAAAAGCTGAGTTCTCCGAAAAAATGTTGTTAAAAAAAAAATAGAAATTTTTGAAGAATAAAAAAGAGTTTTATGAGAACAATGACGAATTTTAGAAAATACAGAGCTTCTCTAAAGACAAACGTGAGATTTGTGAAATTTTAAAATTTCTCTGAAAAAAATGAAAGTTTTCTAAGAAAGTAAAATTCTACGAAAAATGGGAGCATTGTAAAAAAGTTATAGTTTTCTGTAAAACCGAGGTTTTTCTTTAAATACAAAGCCTTCTTAAAAAAATGTGCGATTTGTTAAAACTTATAATTTTTATGAGAAAACGATAGTTTTCTAAAAAAAAAGAAAGTTCTTTTAAAAAAAAATAAGTTTTTCGAAAATGATAGTTTTGTAAAAAAGAAAAGAAATTGGGTTATTTTGCAAATGTCGGTTTTTTGAAAGTATAAAGGTTTTGTTAAGGAAAATGTGAGTTTTCTAAAAGAAATATAGTTTCTGGGAAAAAAACAAGTATTTTTAAAAAGTTTAAGTTTCCGTGAAAAACGGCGATTTTTTGGAAGAATAATGCCTTTGCTCGGAAAAAAAAAACTGAGTTTTCGAAAAAATGTTATTAGAAAAAAAAATAGAATGTTTTGAAGAATAAAAAAGAGTTTTATGAGAACAATGACGAATTTTAGAAAATACAGAGCTTCTCTAAAGACAAACGTGAGATTTGTGAAATTTTAAAATTTCTCTGAAAAAGATGAAAGTTTTCTAAGAAATAAAAATTCTACGAAAAATGGGAGCATTGTAAAAAAGTTATAGTTTTCTGTAAAACCGAGGTTTTTCTTTAAATAAAAAGCCTTTCTTAAGAAAAAAAATGTGCGATTTGTTAAAACTTATAATTTTTATAAGAAAACGATAGTTTTCTAAAAAGAAGAAAGTTCTTTTAAAAAAAATAAGTTTTTCGAAAAATGATAGTTTTGTAAAAAAGAAAAGAAATTGGGTTATTTTGCAAAATGTCGGTTTTTTGAAAGTATAAAGGTTTTGTTAAGGAAAATGTGAGTTTTCTAAAAGAAATATAGTTTCTGGGAAAAAAACAAGTATTTTTAAAAAGTTTAAGTTTCCGTGAAAAACGACGATTTTTTGAAAGAATAATGCCTTTGCTCGGAAAAAAACTGAGTTGTTCGAAAAAAATGTTGTTAAAAAAAAAATAGAAAGTTTTGAAGAATAAAAAAGAGTTTTATGAGAACAATGACGAATTTTAGAAAATACAGAGCTTCTCTAAAGACAAATGTGAGATTTGTGAAATTTTAAAATTTCTCTGAAAAAGATGAAAGTTTTCTAAGAAAGTAAAAATTCTACGAAAAATGGGAGCATTGTAAAAAAGTTATAGTTTTATGTAAAACCGAGGTTTTTCTTTAAATAAAAAGCCCTTCTTAAGAAAAAAAAATGAGCGATTTGTTAAAACTTATAATTTTTATAAGAAAACGATAGTTTTCTAAAAAAAGAAGAAAGTTCTTTTAAAAAAAAATAAGTTTTTCGAAAAATGATAGTTTTGTAAAAAAGAAAAGAAATTGGGTTATTTTGCAAAATGTCAGGTTTTTTGAAAGTATAAAGGTTTTGTTAAGGAAAATGTGAGTTTTCTAAAAGAAATATAGTTTCTGGAAAAAAACAAGTATTTTTAAAAGTTTAAGTTTCCGTGAAAAACGGCGATTTTTTGGAAGAATAATGCCTTTGCTCGGAAAAAAAACTGAGTTGTTCGAAAAAATGTTGTTAGAAAAAAAAATAGAATGTTTTGAAGAATAAAAAAGAGTTTTATGAGAACAATGACGAATTTTAGAAAATACAGAGCTTCTCTAAAGACAAACGTGAGATTTGTGAAATTTTAAAATTTCTCTGAAAAACATGAAAGTTTTCTAAGAAATAAAAATTCTACGAAAAATGGGAGCGTTGTAAAAAAGTTATAGTTTTTATGAAAACCGAGGTTTTTCTTTAAATAAAAAGCCTTTCTTAAGAAAAAAAAATGAGCGATTTGTTAAAACTTCAAATTTTTATAAGAAAACGATAGTTTTCTAAAAAAGAAGAAAGTTCTTTTAAAAAAAAATAAGTTTTTCGAAAAATGATAGTTTTGTAAAAAAGAAAAGAAATTGGGTTATTTTGCAAAATGTCGGTTTTTTGAAAGTATAAAGGTTTTGTTAAGGAAAATGTGAGTTTTCTAAAAGAAATATAGTTTCTGGGAAAAAAACAAGTATTTTTAAAAAGTTTAAGTTTCCGTGAAAAACGAGCGATTTTTTGGAAGAATAATGCCTTTGCTCGGAAAAAAAAAGCTGAGTTCTCCGAAAAATGTTGTTAAAAAAAAATAGAATGTTTTGAAGAATAAAAAAGAGTTTTATGAGAACAATGACGAATTTTAGAAAATACAGAGCTTCTCTAAAGACAAATGTGAGATTTGTGAAATTTTAAAATTTCTCTGAAAAAAATGAAAGTTTTCTAAGAAAGTAAAAATTCTACGAAAAATGGGAGCATTGTAAAAAAGTTATAGTTTTCTGTAAAACCGAGGTTTTTCTTTAAATAAAAAGCCTTTCTTAAGAAAAAAAATGAGCGATTTGTTAAAACTTATAATTTTTATAGAGAAAACGATAGTTTTCTAAAAAAAAAAGAAAGTTCTTTTAAAAAAAATAAGTTTTTCGAAAAATGATAGTTTTGTAAAAAAGAAAAGAAATTGGGTTATTTGCAAAATGTCGGTTTTTTGAAAGTATAAAGGTTTTGTTAAGGAAAATGTGAGTTTTCTAAAAGAAATATAGTTTCTGGGAAAAAAAACAAGTATTTTTAAAAAGTTTAAGTTTCCGTGAAAAACGGCGATTTTTTGGAAGAATAATGCCTTTGCTCGGAAAAAAAAACTGAGTTTTCCGAAAAAATGTTGTTAGAAAAAAAAATAGAAAGTTTTGAAGAATAAAAAAGAGTTTTATGAGAACAATGACGAATTTTAGATAATACAGAGCTTCTCTAAAGACAAACGTGAGATTTGTGAAATTTTAAAATTTCTCTGAAAAAATGAAAGTTTTCTAAGAAAGTAAAATTCTACGAAAAATGGGAGCATTGTAAAAAAGTTATAGTTTCTGTAAAAACCGAGGTTTTTCTTTAAATAAAAAGCCCTTTCTTAAGAAAAAAAAATGATGCGATTTGTTAAAACTTATAATTTTTATAGAAAACGATAGTTTTCTAAAAAAAAAAGAAAGTTCTTTTAAAAAAAATAAGTTTTTCGAAAATGATAGTTTTGTAAAAAAGAAAAGAAATTGGGTTATTTTGCAAAATGTCGGTTTTTTGAAAGTATAAAGGTTTTGTTAAGGAAAATGTGAGTTTTCTAAAAGAAATATAGTTTTCTGGGAAAAAAACAAGTATTTTTAAAAAGTTTAAGTTTCCGTGAAAAACGGCGATTTTTTGGAAGAATAATGCCTTTGCTCGGAAAAAAAAACTGAGTTGTTCGAAAAAATGTTGTTAGAAAAAAAATTAGAAGTTTTGAAGAATAAAAAAGAGTTTTATGAGAACAATGACGAATTTTAGAAAATACAGAGCTTCTCTAAAGACAAACGTGAGATTTGTGAAATTTTAAAATTTCTCTGAAAAAAGATGAAAGTTTTCTAAGAAATAAAATTCTACGAAAAATGGGAGCATTGTAAAAAAGTTATAGTTTTTATGAAAACCGAGGTTTTTCTTTAAATAAAAAGCCTTTCTTAAGAAAAAAAATGAGCGATTTGTTAAAACTTATAATTTTTATGAGAAAACGATAGTTTTCTAAAAAAAAAGAAAGTTCTTTTAAAAAAAAATAAGTTTTTCGAAAAATGATAGTTTTGTAAAAAAGAAAAGAAATTGGGTTATTTTGCAAAATGTCGGTTTTTTGAAAGTATAAAGGTTTTGTTAAGGAAAATGTGAGTTTTCTAAAAGAAATATAGTTTCTGGAAAAAAACAAGTATTTTTAAAAAGTTTAAGTTTCCGTGAAAAACGGCGATTTTTTGGAAGAATAAATGCCTTTGCTCGGAAAAAAAAACTGAGTTTTCCGAAAAAATGTTGTTAGAAAAAAAAATAGAATGTTTTGAAGAATAAAAAAGAGTTTTATGAGAACAATGACGAATTTTAGAAAATACAGAGCTTCTCTAAAGACAAACGTGAGATTTGTGAAAATTTTAAATTTTTTGTTAAAAAGATGAAAGTTTTCTAAGAAATAAAAATTCTACGAAAAATGGGAGCATTGTAAAAAAGTTATAGTTTTTATGAAAACCGAGGTTTTCTTTAAATAAAAAGCCTTTCTTAAGAAAAAAAATGAGCGATTTGTTAAAACTTATAATTTTTATAAGAAAACGATAGTTTTCTAAAAAAGAAGAAAGTTCTTTTAAAAAAAAATAAGTTTTTCGAAAAATGATAGTTTTGTAAAAAAGAAAAGAAATTGGGTTATTTTGCAAAATGTCGGTTTTTGAAAGTAGAAAGGTTTTGTTAAGGAAAATGTGAGTTTTCTAAAAGAAATATAGTTTCTGGGAAAAAAACAAGTATTTTTAAAAAGTTAAGTTTCTGGGAAAAACGACGATTTTTTGGAAGAATAAATGCCTTTGCTCGGAAAAAAAAGCTGAGTTCTCCGAAAAAATGTTGTTAAAAAAAAATAGAATGTTTTGAAGAATAAAAAAGAGTTTTATGAGAACAATGACGAATTTTAGAAAATACAGAGCTTCTCTAAAGACAAACGTGAGATTTGTGAAATTTTAAAATTTCTCTGAAAAAGATGAAAGTTTTCTAAGAAATAAAAATTCTACGAAAAATGGGAGCATTGTAAAAAAGTTATAGTTTTTATGAAAACCGAGGTTTTTCTTTAAATAAAAAGCCTTTCTTAAGAAAAAAAATGATGCGATTTGTTAAAACTTATAATTTTTATAAGAAAACGATAGTTTTCTAAATAAGAAGAAAGTTCTTTTAAAAAAAAATAAGTTTTTCGAAAAATGATAGTTTTGTAAAAAAGAAAAGAAATTGGGTTATTTTGCAAAATGTCGGTTTTTTGAAAGTATAAAGGTTTTGTTAAGGAAAATGTGAGTTTTCTAAAAGAAATATAGTTTCTGGGAAAAAAACAAGTATTTTTAAAAAGTTTAAGTTTCTGTGAAAAACGACGATTTTTTGGAAGAATAATGCCTTTGCTCGGAAAAAAAAGCTGAGTTCTCCGAAAAAATGTTGTTAAAAAAAAAATAGAATGTTTTGAAGAATAAAAAAGAGTTTTATGAGAACAATGACGAATTTTAGAAAATACAGAGCTTCTCTAAAGACAAATGTTAGATTTGTGAAATTTTAAAATTTCTCTGAAAAAGATGAAAGTTTTCTAAGAAATAAAAATTCTACGAAAAATGGGAGCATTGTAAAAAAGTTATAGTTTTTATGAAAACCGAGGTTTTTCTTTAAATAAAAAGCCTTTCTTAAGAAAAAAAAATGAGCGATTTGTTAAAACTTATAATTTTTATAAGAAAACGATAGTTTTCTAAAAAAGAAGAAAGTTCTTTTAAAAAAAAATAAGTTTTTCGAAAAATGATAGTTTTGTAAAAAAGAAAAGAAATTGGGTTATTTTGCAAAATGTCGGTTTTTTGAAAGTATAAAGGTTTTGTTAAGGAAAATGTGAGTTTTCTAAAAGAAATATAGTTTCTGGGAAAAAAACAAGTATTTTTAAAAAGTTTAAGTTTCCGTGAAAAACGGCGATTTTTTGGAAGAATAATGCCTTTGCTCGGAAAAAAAAACTGAGTTGTTCGAAAAAAAATGTTGTAAAAAATAGAAGTTTTGAAGAATAAAAAGAGTTTTATGAGAACAATGACGAATTTTAGAAAATACAGAGCTTCTCTAAAGACAAACGTGAGATTTGTGAAATTTTAAAATTTCTCTGAAAAAGATGAAAGTTTTCTAAGAAATAAAAATTCTACGAAAAATGGGAGCATTGTAAAAAAGTTATAGTTTTTATGAAAACCGAGGTTTTTCTTTAAATAAAAAGCCTTTCTTAAGAAAAAAAATGAGCGATTTGTTAAAACTTATAATTTTTATAAGAAAACGATAGTTTTCTAAAAAAGAAGAAAGTTCTTTTAAAAAAAAATAAGTTTTTCGAAAAATGATAGTTTTGTAAAAAAGAAAAGAAATTGGGTTATTTTGCAAAATGTAGGTTTTTTGAAAGTATAAAGGTTTTGTTAAGGAAAATGTGAGTTTTCTAAAAGAAATATAGTTTCTGGGAAAAAAACAAGTATTTTTAAAAAGTTTAAGTTTCCGTGAAAAACGGCGATTTTTTGGAAGAATAATGCCTTTGCTCGGAAAAAAAAACTGAGTTGTTCGAAAAAATGTTGTTAAAAAAAATAGAAAGTTTTGAAGAATAAAAAGAGTTTTATGAGAACAATGACGAATTTTAGAACATACAGAGCTTCTCTAAAGACAAACGTGTTAGATTTGTGAAATTTTAAAATTTCTCTGAAAAAGATGAAAGTTTTCTAAGAAATAAAAATTCTACGAAAATGGGAGCATTGTAAAAAAGTTATAGTTTTTATGAAAACCGAGGTTTTTCTTTAAATAAAAAGCCTTTCTTAAGAAAAAAAAATGAGCGATTTGTTAAAACTTATAATTTTTATAAGAAAACGATAGTTTTCTAAAAAAAAAAGAAAGTTCTTTTAAAAAAAAATAAGTTTTTCGAAAAATGATAGTTTTGTAAAAAAGAAAAGAAATTGGGTTATTTTGCAAAATGTCGGTTTTTTGAAAGTATAAAGGTTTTGTTAAGGAAAATGTGAGTTTTCTAAAAGAAATATAGTTTCTGGGAAAAAAACAAGTATTTTTAAAAAGTTTAAGTTTCCGTGAAAAACGGCGATTTTTTGGAAGAATAATGCCTTTGCTCGGAAAAAAAAACTGAGTTGTTCGAAAAAATGTTGTTAAAAAAAAATAGAAAGTTTTGAAGAATAAAAAAGAGTTTTATGAGAACAATGACGAATTTTAGAAAATACAGAGCTTCTCTAAAGACAAACGTGAGATTTGTGAAATTTTAAAATTTCTCTGAAAAAGATGAAAGTTTTCTAAGAAATAAAAATTCTACGAAAAATGGGAGCATTGTAAAAAAGTTATAGTTTTCATGTAAAACCGAGGTTTTCTTTAAATACAAAGCCCTTTCTTAAGAAAAAAAATGTAGCGATTTGTTAAAACTTATAATTTTTATAGAGAAACGATAGTTTTCTAAATAAGAAGAAAGTTCTTTTAAAAAAAATAAGTTTTTCGAAAAATGATAGTTTTGTAAAAAAGAAAAGAAATTGGGTTATTTTGCAAAATGTCGGTTTTTTGAAAGTAGAAGGTTTTGTTAAGGAAAATGTGAGTTTTCTAAAAGAAATATAGTTTCTGGGAAAAAAACAAGTATTTTTAAAAAGTTTAAGTTTCTGTGAAAAACGACGATTTTTTGGAAGAATAAATGCCTTTGCTCGGAAAAAAAAGCTGAGTTCTCCGAAAAAATGTTGTTAAAAAAAAATAGAATGTTTTGAAGAATAAAAAAGAGTTTTATGAGAACAATGACGAATTTTAGAAAATACAGAGCTTCTCTAAAGACAAATGTGAGATTTGTGAAATTTTAAAATTTCTCTGAAAAAAATGAAAGTTTTCTAAGAAAGTAAAATTCTACGAAAAATGGGAGCATTGTAAAAAGTTATAGTTTCTGTAAAAACCGAGGTTTTTCTTTAAATACAAAGCCCTTCTTAAGAAAAAAAAATGTGTGGTTTGTTAAAACTTATAATTTTATGAGAAAACGATAGTTTTCTAAAAAAAAAAGAAAGTTCTTTTAAAAAAAATAAGTTGTTCGAAAAATGATAGTTTTGTAAAAAAGAAAAGAAATTGGGTTATCTTGCAAAATGTCGGTTTTTTGAAAGTATAAAGGTTTTGTTAAGGAAAATGTGAGTTTTCTAAAAGAAATATAGTTTCTGGGAAAAAAACAAGTATTTTTAAAAAGTTTAAGTTTCCGTGAAAACGGCGATTTTTTGAAGAATAATGCCTTTGCTCGGAAAAAAAACTGAGTTTCCGAAAAAATGTTGTTAGAAAAAAAATAGAAAGTTTTGAAGAATAAAAAAGAGTTTTATGAGAACAATGACGAATTTTAGATAATACAGAGCTTCTCTAAAGACAAACGTGAGATTTGTGAAATTTTAAAATTTCTCTGAAAAAATGAAAGTTTTCTAAGAAATAAAATTCTACGAAAAATGGGAGCATTGTAAAAAAGTTATAGTTTTCTGTAAAAACCGAGGTTTTTCTTTAAATAAAAGCCCTTCTTAAGAAAAAAAAATGTGCGATTTGTTAAAACTTATAATTTTTATGAGAAAACGATAGTTTTCTAAAAAAAAAAGAAAGTTCTTTTAAAAAAAATAAGTTTTTCGAAAAATGATAGTTTTGTAAAAAAGAAAAGAAATTGGGTTATTTTGCAAAATGTCGGTTTTTTGAAAGTATAAAGGTTTTGTTAAGGAAAATGTGAGTTTTCTAAAAGAAATATAGTTTCTGGAAAAAAACAAGTATTTTTAAAAAGTTTAAGTTTCCGTGAAAAACGGCGATTTTTTGGAAGAATAATGCCTTTGCTCGGAAAAAAAAACTGAGTTTTCCGAAAAAATATTGTTAGAGCAAAAAAAATAGAAAGTTTTGAAGAATAAAAAAGAGTTTTATGAGAACAATGACGAATTTTAGAAAATACAGAGCTTCTCTAAAGACAAACGTGAGATTTGTGAAATTTTAAAATTTCTCTGAAAAAATGAAAGTTTTCTAAGAAATAAAATTCTACGAAAAATGGGAGCATTGTAAAAAAGTTATAGTTTTTATGAAAACCGAGGTTTTTCTTTAAATAAAAAGCCCTTTCTTAAGAAAAAAAATGTGCGTTTGTTAAAACTTATAATTTTTATGAGAAAACGATAGTTTTCTAAAAAAAAAAGAAAGTTCTTTTAAAAAAAAATAAGTTTTTCGAAAAATGATAGTTTTGTAAAAAAGAAAAGAAATTGGGTTATTTTGCAAAATGTCGGTTTTTTGAAAGTATAAAGGTTTTGTTAAGGAAAATGTGAGTTTTCTAAAAGAAATATAGTTTCTGGGAAAAAAACAAGTATTTTTAAAAAGTTTAAGTTTCCGTGAAAAACGGCGATTTTTTGGAAGAATAATGCCTTTGCTCGGAAAAAAAAACTGAGTTCTTCCGAAAAAATGTTGTTAAAAAAAAATAGAATGTTTTGAAGAATAAAAAGAGTTTATGAGAACAATGACGAATTTTAGAAAATACAGAGCTTCTCTAAAGACAAACGTGAGATTTGTGAAATTTTAAAATTTCTCTGAAAAAGATGAAAGTTTTCTAAGAAATAAAATTCTACGAAAAATGGGAGCATTGTAAAAAAGTTATAGTTTTTATGAAAACCGAGGTTTTTCTTTAAATAAAAAGCCTTTCTTAAGAAAAAAAATGAGCGATTTGTTAAAACTTATAATTTTTATAAGAAAACGATAGTTTTCTAAATAAGAAGAAAGTTCTTTTAAAAAAAAATAAGTTTTTCGAAAAATGATAGTTTTGTAAAAAAGAAAAGAAATTGGGTTATTTTGCAAAATGTCGGTTTTTGAAAGTATAAAGGTTTTGTTAAGGAAAATGTGAGTTTTCTAAAAGAAATATAGTTTCTGGGAAAAAAACAAGTATTTTTAAAAAGTTTAAGTTTCCGTGAAAAACGGCGATTTTTTGAAGAATAATGCCTTTGCTCGGAAAAAAAAAACTGAGTTCTTCCGAAAAAATGTTGTTAGAAAAAAAAATAGAATGTTTTGAAGAATAAAAAGAGTTTTATGAGAACAATGACGAATTTTAGAAAATACAGAGCTTCTCTAAAGACAACGTGAGATTTGTGAAATTTTAAATTTCTCTGAAAAAGATGAAAGTTTTCTAAGAAATAAAAATTCTACGAAAAATGGGAGCATTGTAAAAAGTTATAGTTTTATGAAAACCGAGGTTTTCTTTAAATAAAAAGCCTTTCTTAAGAAAAAAATGAGCGATTTGTTAAAACTTATAATTTTTATAAGAAAACGATAGTTTTCTAAATAAGAAGAAAGTTCTTTTAAAAAAAATAAGTTTTTCGAAAAAATGATCGTTTTGTAAAAAAGAAAAGAAATTGGGTTATTTTGCAAATGTCGGTTTTTTGAAAGATAAAAGGTTTTGTTAAGGAAAATGTGAGTTTTCTAAAAGAAATATATGTTGCTGGGAAGGAAAAAAACAAAGGTCTTTTTAAAAAGTTTAAGCTTCCGTGAAAAACGGCGATTTTTGTGGAAAGAATAATGCCTTTGCTGCGGAAAAAAAACTGAGTTGTTCGAAAAAAATATTGTTATAGTTAAAAAAAATAGAAATGTTTTGGAAGCACTAACCAACGAGTTTCTGCGCCAATGACGGAATTTTAGATAATACAGTGCTTCATCTACAGACGAACGTGGAGATTTGTGAAAATTTTACAATTTTTGTAAAAAGATAGAAATTTTTCTACAGAAAATAAAAATTCTACGGAAAAATGGGAGCATTGTAAAAAAAGGTATAGTTTTTATGAAAACCGAGGTTTTTCTTTAAAGTAAAAGCCTTTCTTAAGAAAAAAAATGAGCGATTTGTTAAACTTATAATTTTTATAAGAAAACGATAGTTTCTAAATAAGAAGAAAGTTCATTTAAAAAAAATAAGTTGTTCGAA
>PVNU02001565.1:0-37222 GCA_003013855.2 Liriodendron chinense
CCCCCATTTTCCTTATTTCCTTTCATTTTCCTTTTGTTTTGGGCCCATCTGGTGGTGGACAACCTGATGGATGATTGGATCATCCATGAATGGGCCCCACAGCATAATAATAATAATAATAGTAATAATATATATATAAAGAAAAAAAAGAAAGGAAGTCTACCCGCTGGACAGATAGCGTCCAGAGGACGCTGCTGCCCAGCAGGGCAAACCATTGTTGGCGTGGAACATGTCCCCACACGTGGGACCCATCTTGATGTATGCATCCAATCCACGCCGTCCAGCTGTTTCTCCATCTCATTTTAGGGCAGGGAGCCAAAAATGAAGAAGATCCAGATCTTAGGTGGACCACACCATTGAAAGCAGTGGGGCTAATGAAGCCTACTGTTGGGACTTCTTGGGCCCACCGTGATGTTTGTGGACCACATCACCCACCCAATATTGGGCTTGCTGGGTCCCCAATGAGCTGGGGAACATGATGAAGGGGGTGGATGGTCCCTAAGTGGGCGCCACTTAATATAAACTATAAAAAAAAAAAAAAAGAAGACTGGACGCTGGACGTCCTCAGCGTCAGAGACGCTGGGACGGTCCAGCGTCAGAGATGGACGGTTAGTGGGGTCCCCACTCGTGGGACCCACCTTGATGTTTGTGTTCCATCCATGCCATCCATCGGTTTTCCCAGATTATTTTAGGGCCAGGGCCAAAAGATGAAGCCGATCCAAATCTTAAGTGGACCGCACCGCATAAAACAGTGGAAATAATGATTTCTACTGTCAGAAATCCTTTGGCCCACCTTAGTGTTTCTAGACTGATTTACATATCCAATATTGGGCTTGTTGGGTCCCCCATGAGATGGGGAACCTGATGAACGGAGTGGATCAGACCCATGTGGGCCCCACTCGATGAAAAGCATGAATATAAAAAAAAAGAAGAAAAAGGAAAGAAGAGGCAGCGTCGCTGACGTTGGTAGTACCAGCGTCCAGGATGCTGGCTCGTGCCAGCTGGTGGCCCACTCGTGGGTCCCACCATGATGCATGTGCTGTATCCACACAGTCCATCCTTTTGGGGAGATCATTTTAGGGCATGACCCCAAGATTGAGTCAGATCCAAGTCTCAAGGGGGCCCCACCACAGAAAACAGTAGGGACAGCGGCCCTACCGTTGAAACCTTCTTATGGCCCACCATGATGTTTATTTGAGATCCAACCTGTTCATAAGTTCACACATGCAGGGGAGAAGGGAAAACAAAAATATCAGCTTGATCGGGAACTTCTGTGGGCCCCGCTTGTAATAATAACAAAAAAATATATATATAGAAAAAAAAAGGGTCGTTGGACAGACAGCGTCCAGGGGACGCTGCTGCCCAGCAGCCTTGTGGGCGCCACCCTATGGGCCCCATTCGTTGGGCCCACCTAGAATGTATGCGCCTTACCTATTCCGTCCATATGTTTTTCCCAGCTCATTTTAGTGGCTGAGCCCAAATTTAAGCATATCCAAAATGGCAAGTGGGCCATGCCAAGGGACAACAGTGGAAATAATGATCTCCACCGTTGAAACCTTCCCAGTCCTACAATGATGTTTATTTGTCACCCAACCTATTCATAAGTGGCTGGGCCCAAAATTTAAGCATATCCTAATGTCCAGTGGACCATGCCACAGTGGAAATGATGATCTTAAACGTTGAAACCTTTCTAGGTTCTACAGTGATGTTTATTTGCCATCCAACCGGTTCATAAGATCACATGGATATGGATGAAGGAGAAAACACAAATATCTGCTTGATTCAAAACTTATTGGGACTAGATGGGTACCACGCTGCTCAGCAGGTGGCCCACCCTATGGGTCCCAACGTGATGTATTGGTTAGCTCCACCATGATGTATCTGTTCTATTCATGCTGCCTATCTATTTTTCCATATTATTTTAGATACGGCCCCAACAATGAGGCAAATTCAAATGTTAGATGGACCACACCCGTAGGGAATAGTGGTCCTTGATGCCCATCATGATTCCTTCTTTGATATATATGATTTATCCATGCCGTACACATATTTTGTCGACCTACCTTGTATGTGCAGGCCCAAGTATGGGGCCGATGTGGTCTCAAGTGGGCTAGGCCACGAAGACTTTTACATTTCCAATGGGATCCACAGTTCGGGTCCCACTCTATATATATATATTGGGCCTTTTAAGGTCAATGTTACATGATACATTTGGTAACATGCTAGTATGATTAGCCTGATATGTCACACTGATAACATGCTTAGTATAATGAATACCATGCTCATTCATATGCCCATACGCATCATTCGTATGCCTGTTATGGATCATGATTAACCATAGCATATGCTAGTTGGCTTGTTATACTTAGGGGACCCGTGCGAGACAGGGTCGCCTGACATGATTGCGCAGTATGCGTAAGTTTGGTGCATGATTTGGATTTTATGACTCATGCATTTCGCATTATGTATGTCACGATCGCTTTCACACCCTAGCAGCATCAGGGTGGTGGCCACCATAGTCACATCATGGTTGGCAGTATCGGACACCGGAAACTTGTTCTAGTACGTGGGCGCTATGGATGTCCTTAGGTGAAAGTCCCTAAACCCTGTGGTACCAGTAGGATGCTCCAGCATCGAGACCGAGTGGATAACATGAGCGCCCGTGTGCCAAATACCAGTAGGCCGCGTCTCCCACTGTGTCGAGGTCGGTTGGAAAGGGGTGTGACTTTATCTGCCCGGGTGTAGTGGGCTGTAAGCTAGGTCAAGTCTGAACAGCTCATGGAATGGGTCTGCTATCAGCGAGCTGGGTGGGCATTGGCATACCACTGACGAGGCGGATAGTGAGGTCTTTTCTACTCGCTTGGTTATGCGCGCGATGTGCGGCGGCCAGTATTAGAGTATACTAGACCCCGGTGATGTCCCAGATGAGAACTATTTTGATATGTGGATCAGTTGAGGATTAACGTGTTTGCATTGCATCTCTAGCATGTAACACTCGGCCATGTATGTCACGCCCCAAATTCGGTTCTCGACGTCCATTCGCTATAACCCGAATTCAGAGGTGGCAGCCTCCGTAGTACCCCGATCTCGGATCCTAACCCCACATGCCAGGTTCCGATCCTGGGATACCACAAGGAGGATTTTAGGGTCTGAATTTTTTTTTTAAAACATGAGCATCACCATATGAGTACCATCAAAGACAAAACACAATATTTCCACTAAATCTTTTCGTTTATATACAGTACTGGAAAGTAAATATACAACGCGTAAATATAAAAACTGTGCACACTTCGGCACCTCCTGCTACTGCACTACAAACTCCAACTCAACGTTGCTGATATACTCTGGTAGAACCTGCAGCGTAACAAACGCGCATAAGCTTCGAACGAAGCTTCGTGAGTGCGTGTGTGCGTGCACAATGCGTATGACAAGCATGATAAATATCAGAGTAAGCAGTAAAGCATGATGAGAACTTTAAACCAAGACTTCGCCCAATTAGGCTACACGATCATGTGATATGAATAGCCAGTCTATCACGGCTATGCAAGCATGCAATACATATAACTAGCCTACCATGGCTATGCAAGAATGCAATACAGGTAACCAGCCTACCAAGGCTATATACTCTTACTATGCAATGGCCTACAGGGCCTAATGTCACATACAATGATCCAATGCATGTATGCAAATCACCACATCTCAGTACAGTGGTCCAGATGCGAACAGTCAAAATGCAATCACGTAAGCAATGCAGGAATCGGAACTGGTAGCTCGCCCAGTGTGGTAGCTCGCCCAGGCTTACAGCCTCGCCCACATCACACCCGCCCACATCAGGACCGTCCCACACCATACAGAACATCAGTCACATCACTGATACCAATACCATCTCTGAAACGGAACATCACCGGGGTCTCACAGACCTCACTACTCACCAGTAGAATGCCAAAGCCTATCTGGTGCAATAGCGGACCTACTCACAGCTGGTCAAACTCAACCCCCTTTGCCAACACTCTTCCGGCAGGTTAGGTCAGACCTCCTTCCAAACTGACCACGTGCAGTGGAAAACACCGCCGTTTGGTATTCGGCATACTGGTGTATGATTAAACCACCCGGTCCTTGAATGGAGCACCCACCTTGGTACCAACGGGATCAGGGACTTTCACCCAGGGACATCTTTGGCATCCAGTTTAAAGATAACATATTTCCGGTGTTCCTGCAAACCACGATAGAGCTGTGGTTGCAACGTAGTAACCATGCTATATGCGGCACAAGCAGACGGTGCAAAATGCAACCATGCATACAAACGTGGGACGACATGCCCGTGCAAGTCTCCAAAGAGCACCATAAAACTATAAGGTCTCAAACACAATGTCACCGTCAGCTGGTAATGAATTGCACGACAATCACGACCGATATGGCCGGTTGATACAAGACAATCAGATGAGCCAAGCATTCATGATGCATGAGTCAAGTATACAATATGAGTGCCAACAAGTAGTTCATCTACCACGATGGCTATAAATCAATCTAGTCCAACCTATTTGAGATATGATTAAGATGAGGGGACACATATGAATGATCGAGTCATAGTGCGGGATGTCGCTAGCCAGGGAATCTCGCACCAAGGGCTACAAGGTATGCTAAGCTATTCCTACCATACAGTGTAAGTCAGGATGATAGATTCCTGTCCTCGAATAGTCCCATACCTATTGGAGAGGTTTGCGATAGAGAGCACGTGAATTACATTTGCGCGACTACATCTCGAATGCTTTATGAATGCGTTTATGCCCTAGTGGTCCCCAACTAACAATGGTGATTCGGGATGCATACTCATTACACATGCATGGTGGTCGTCGAAGCATATAGTATAAAGATCACATATGAGTATTCCAAATAACACTACGTGTGGCAACAGACATACTAAAATAGCATAAAAGATAATTCACTTATAATACAAAGAAACATAAAGAGATAAGACTCTAAATGGATGGTATACAACAACACAGATGGTCCAACAACTGAACGGTGTGGATTAACCTTCAATATTTAGATAACCCAAATGGAAAGAAAATGATTGAACACACTACCGACACATCAAAGGTAGAACATACTTGAGCGGCAAGAGTGGAATACTCAAAATCATGCCGAGACCCATAATCCTGTAGTACAGTTGAGATAAACACGATGAATGGTCCGTAGAAGGAATGTCATAGAACGGGTTGCAAGATAGACAGGTCATGACAGAGAATCATAAATGGTAGTGTAATATGAGATAGATGGTCAACACGATGAAGTCCAAAAAGGGACGACAGGTCTAACCTCATGCTACAAGATAGGCTCCATATAATGGATGGCCTAGATGACATACGAAAACTTGAGGATGAGCCCCACACTCGCCCTAAAGGTAAACGGACGGTGTGGATGAGATATACACGATATGGTGGTCTTTATAATTGGGTACAAGGGTAGAAGGGGTGAGTCATATGAGTATACACAAGCTGAGTTACCAGGGTCAATCAACATGGTGAGTCAACAAGGTGAGTCAACAAGGCGGGTCAACAAGGCGGGTCAACATGGTGAGTTAACAAGGTGAATTGACAAGACGGTTCCACAGGGTGAGTTTAAGAAGGTAGTCCTGTGACTTGGATCAAGCAAACTCTAAGGATGACCTTTCAATAAGGGTTTACACAACTAATCATCAAGGTGGGTCCACGGGATGGACAACGCGGTCATTCGAACACGCACACTAAGGTGGTCCCAAGGGCCATCCTGTACATAACATGCTAGGGTTCATTCATTTGGATGGTTTGGATTAAGCACAAAATTAAGGCGGTCCTTATGGATGGCCGACATACATATCGCACCATGGAGGCCAATAGCTGACGTGGATAGAACACATGCATAACAAGGTGGACCCGTGGTTGGGTATAACCGCACAAAGGAGTGGGGAAGCCACATACATCAATGGGCCACAACAGTTTGGGATCAACCCGATATTTGAGCTTTCCTACTAATCAAGTGAGATGGCAATCAAACACCATGGTGGGGCCCGCACACCACATTTGTGGAACCCTACCCATGGCTGGGTGACTTATGAACAGGAAGGATGGCAAATAAACATAACAGATGGGTCATGTAAAGTTTCCAATGGTAGGCATTCAATCACCCTTATTTTCTACGTGTGGCCCACCTAAAACTGGGCCCACACCCCTGCCAAGAAGAACGACACGATATACTCAACATTCATCAAGGTGGGACCCAAAGTCGGGCCCCATCACCTTTGGTTAGATGGAAAAATAAACATTACAATGGCCCCAAGGAAGGTTTCAAAGGTGGGCATCAATGGCCACGGTTTCCCTATAATGTGGTCCACTTGAGGTTTGTACTTACCTCATTATGAGAGCCCACGGCCCTGGAATAATATGAAAAAGCAGATGGGCGGCATACATAAAACAGATACATCGTGGTGGGACCCACAGAGCGTAGCACCCAAATGGGCCCCAAGAGTTTTGAATCAAACTAATATTTTTGTTTCCCCCTTCACCCATATCCATGTGATCTTATGAACAGGTTAAATGACAAATAAACATCACTGTAGGGCTGGGAAGATTTCAACGGTGGAGATCATTATTCCCACTGTTTCGTATGACATGGTCCACTTGACAATTGGATATGCTTAAATTTTGGGCTCAGCCACTAAGATGAGCTGGAAAAACATATGGACTGGATTGATAAAGCACATACATTCAAGGTGGGCCCAACGAGTGGGGCCCATTGACATTACCCATATAGGCTAAGCTGCTGGGCAGCAGCGTCCCCTGGACGCTGTCTGTCCAGCAGTAGCATTTTATTATTATTATTATTATTATTTTATATTTTTATATTTTTATATATTTTTTTTATTTTACTCTCAACAAGTGGGGCCCACAGCAGTTTCGATCAAGCTGATATCTTTGTTTTTCCTTTCTCCATGTATGTGTGAACTTATGAACAGGTTGGATCTCAAATAAACATCACGGTGGGCCATAAGAAGGTTTCAACGGTAGGGCCATTGTCCCTACTGTTTTCTGTGGTGGGGCCCCCTTGAGACTTGGATCTGACTCAATCTTGGAGTCATGCCCTAAAATGATCTCCCTAAATGGATGGACGGTGTGGATACAGCACATGCATCATGGTGGGACCCACGGGTGGGCCTCAGCTGGCACGAGCAGCGTCCTGGACGCTGGTACTACCAGCGTCAGCGACGCTGCCTCTTCTCCTTTTCTTCCTTTCTTTTTTTTTTTTTTTTGCACTCAAATCATGTGGGGCCCACATGGGACTGATCCACTCCGTTTATCAGGTTCTCCGTCTCAAGAGGAACCCATAGAGCCCAATATTGGGTATGTTACGGGGTCTACAAACATTAGTGTGGGCCGAAGCAGTTTCGACAGTGGACATCATTCACCCCACTGTTTCATGTGGTGCGGCCCACTTAAGAATTGAATATGCTTCATATTTGGGCCTTAGCCCTAAAATGATATGGGAAAATAGATAGACGGTGTGGATGGAACACAAACATCAAGGTGGGTCCCACGAGTGGGGACCCCAGCCAATGTCCAAGGTGACGCTGGACGTTCCAGCGTCAAACGTCCAGACGCTGGACGTCCAGAGTCCCCTTTTTTCTTGGTTTCTTTTTTTTTTTTATATTGTGGTTATTTCAAGTGGGGCCCACTTATGGACAATCCACCCCCTCCATCATGTTCCCCAGCTCATTGGGGTTCTAACAAGCCCAATATTGGGCAGGTAATATGGTCCACAAACATCACGGTGGGCCCAAGAAGCCTTGGCAGTCGTTTCCACTGTTTTCTATGGTGTGGTCCACCTGAGATCTGGATCTTCTTCATTTTTGGCGCCCAGCCATAAAATGGGGTGGAGAAACAGCTGGATGGCGTGGATCTAATACATACATCAAGGTGGGTCCCATGTGTGGGGACTTGTCCACGCCCAAAAGGGGCTGTAGCCCACGAGCTGCTGGGCAGCAGCGTCCCCTGGACGCTGACTGTCCAGCGCCCCTTATTCCTTCTCTTCTTCTTTTATTTATTTATTTATTTATTTATTTATTTATTTATTATTATTATTATTATAATAAGGTGGGTCCCATTCATAGACGATCCAGCCCACCCATCGCTTTGCCCATCACAAGGTGGGCCCAAGGAAAAGAAAATGAAAGATAAATAAGAAAAATGGGGGAATTTTGCACTCACAATGATGGTTGGACGGTTGGATTGCCGATCGGACGGTCCGGATGATGATCGGGGTCCTCCAAGCTTGATCTCCTCCTTCAATCTCTCTAACTCTCTCTTTCTCTCTCTTGATCTCCCTCTAAATCTCTCTACTTCTCTCTCTTCTCTCTCTTCTCTCTCTCTCTCTCTCTCTCTCTCTCTCTCTAATCTCTCAAATCTTGGGTTTGAAAATGGACGAGTGGTGCTTGGAAAATGGGGGGGGGTTTCTTAGAAATGGCTAGCATGGGAGGTATGTGTTAGTGCACTTTTCTGTGGCATACTAGTGCACCTTGTTTGTCAATTACTTAGGTCAGTAGGTCTAGTGTCGGTTGAGCTTAATGAAGACGAAGACCGAAGACTCAAGACGGACCGACTGCATCAAGGAAGAAGAAACAGGTAAAAGTGATGCCTTGGTGTGCCTTGCCTTGACCAAAACCTAACCCATAACCTCTTAGATGACTTGGACCAACTAGGTATACCCTTAGTCATCATCATTAGTCTTAGAACTCCATGAAAAACATGATAAGATAGACTAATTTAAGAGGTGGAAGCTGCTGCAATAAAAAAGGCTCAAACAGCAGTTTCCGATAGGTGTTCCGATAGGACTCCGATCAATCGGACAGTGGCTCCGATAGGACTCCGATCAATCGGACAGAAGCTCCGATCAATCGGACAGAATCTCCGATCAATCGGAAATTTTTCCAGCAACCTTGAAAATCCACTGGACATATTTCCGATCAATCGGACAGTCTTCCGATCCATCGGAAGGGGTCCGTCCGATCAATCGGACAGTGTTCCGATCAATCGGAATATCTTCCAGAGACTTCACTGGATAGATTTCCGATCAATCGGACTTGTCTCCGATCAATCGGACAGGTCTCCGATCAATCGGAACTTCTTCCGATCAATCGGAGATGCGCGAATCTGCCCGTTTTTTGACCGTTGGAAGAAAATCTATTTAAAAGGGGGATTCGTTTTTTGAGCAAAGAGAGGGAATTTTGAGGAGATAGAAGCCACCATTGCTAGAGATCATTAGAGGCTCTATCCCAAACCTAAAAGCAAGCCATTCTCCTTGTGGTTTCATCACAAGCTTAGGCCATTCAATGGCATCTTGAGAATAGGACTTGTTCCCTCTTGATTCCTAGGGTTTAGACACCTTGATGATAGTTAAATCCTTTGTCTAAACACTACCTAGGAGTCCATTTAGGTGCATTCCTCTAGGAAACCCATTTCCTACCATTTGTAGAGGTTTCACCATTCCCTAGCACCTTGGGCATCTCCAATGGAGCATCACATGCAAGGTAGCTGATCTTGGAGCTGAAGCCTTGGCAAAGCAACGGCGTCAAAGATCTGGGGAACACAAGGGGAGCTGATTCAAGCACGGGAGAGCGAGAAGAAGCAACCCGAAGCGGCGCTGAACAAGGGGCTCAATCCGACAAGTAGGTTGTCTTGCTAAGAGTCCATCCACTCAATTCCCTGTGGGAGTTGAGTGTAGAGTTTGTTTGACAAACTCGCCCCGGGGTCGTCAGTCGATCCTTGGCCTATTAGTTGGGCCTAAACTCTAGGGACGTCAGTCGTTCCTTGGCACGTCAGTCGGGCCTAAAACAAAGTCTCCAAGGGGGAGCCACCAACACGGGTGCAAACGTGTAGGTTGGGAGGAACCTGTAAACTCCCCGGTTGGGTGGATCCGAGTTAAAACACCTTGGTTGGGAGGAACCAGATTTAAACTCCCCAGTGAATGCCGGTGTGCTCAAAGGGGTTGAGTACTTGAACCGGGAGTGGAGTAGACAAGTAGTCGAACCACTATACATCGTTGTGTTTGTGATTGTTCTTGAGCACATTTCTCTTTATGCATTATGTTTAATTGATTAATTATGAATGCTTAGTTAGGAATGTATGCTAGGCACTTGTAGGCACATCCACACTCACAAGATGTACTTTCACTACCTCAAGTAGACTTGAACTTATTGATCCATCCTCATTCAAGTCTATTTGAGTAGCATAGATTAGGTTCTTCATTAGCTTAATCATTTAATTAATCTATGCTTGTTTAGACTAGGTTGTTTATAGCTTTTATCATATGCTAGTCTTTTGATTGGACCCACTTAGGCTTGGAAGCCAAAGTGTTATCGCTTACATAGTTTAAATTGTTGAATTATTTAAGTAGGCGAAAAGATTTTTGAAAAAGGTCCTATTCACCCCCCTCCTATAGGTTTAGTCATCATTCTAGTTGTTCTTTAAGCTTCCGTACGCGTATGCGTAGGGTGTCGTGTTAGGCTACCCGACGCAATTTCAATTGGTATCAGAGAGGGTTGCTCTTCAAGGACGTAACCGTCTAGAGTAAGATCCGATACCGGAGCACTAGCATCATGTCTAACCGAGATGGGAGTGCCACCAACCGTCCACCTTTCTTTGACGGGTCCAACTATGCTTATTGGAAGGCGAGAATGAGAATTTTTCTCCAATCCATGGACCGTCCGGTGTGGCTTAGCACACAAACTGGATATACCTTGCCCACCGAGCAAGTGGAGGTTGATGGAAAAAATATTGTCATTCCCAAAGATGATTCCAAATGGGATGACATAGAGAGAGCTCAATACATGGCAAATGCCAAAGCTCTCAATGCGATTTGCTGTGCGGTTTCCCCGGAAGAATTTCAGCGCATTCTCACATGCGCAACTGCAAAAGAAGCGTGGGATATACTTGAGGTTACCCACGAGGGAACTAGCACAGTAAGACGCTCGAAGCTTCAGCTCTTAACCACCAAATTTGAAAACATTAGGATGGGAGAGACTGAAACTTTCATGGAATTTTATACTAAATTGTCAGATATTTACAACTCCATGTTTGTCTTGGGGGATCGGGTTCCGGAAGGAAGGATTTGTAGAAAAATACTTAGGTCCCTCCCGGGAAGATTTGACTCCAAGATAGTTGCCTTAGAAGAGTGTAGAGATATAGATAGCATGAAAGTAGAAGAACTCATAGGTTCCCTACAAACTCATGAACTACACTTTAAGGTCCCCTCTAGGAAGAAAAACATCGCCCTAAAATCCTCTCACAAACATAAGAAAATTAAGAGTGAGTCGGAGGAAGATAGTGATGATGAGGATGATGAGGAAGAGAAATTAAACAAAAAATTCAAGAGATTCCTCAAATTTGATAGAGGGAATAGCCGTGACAAGAAGGACAAGAAGGGTGATAAACATAAAGGGAAATCATCCAAACCTTCATCCGTCCGATGTTACGGTTGCGGTCAACGTGGACATATTGCCCCGGACTGTCCGGAAACGCCTAAATCGAAAGGTAAAAAGGCAATGGCTGCCACGTGGGATAATACGGAGGAGTCGGACTCCAAATCCGATGACTCTACTAGTGATGGGAGCCAACATAATGATCTAGCTCTCTCGGCCTCCACCACTACCCCTCTTCCCGCTTATCTAAGAGGGGATCCCAACCGCTATCCCTTCTAGGAGTAGAAGGAGTTCCCAACCCCTCACCTCATGCTACATTTTATGAGGGTGTTGAGGAATTTAGTTACCCTTAGGCTTATCAAACTAAACATAGTTAGTGAGGGTATCTAGATATGCTTTAATAGGAAAATCTGAGGATTTCAGCCTCATTTCTGTGCGTATGGGCAAATCAGAGGATTCAAGCCTCATTAGCCCAATTTTTGATAATTTAGCCTTGCTTTTAATTAATATATTTGCTTGCTAGATTATCACCATGCTTATATTAGCTAATCATCTTGAGTTTTATGCTTCATTGTATGCTAATCTTTGCTTAGTATTGGTCTTGATATACCAATAGGGGAGGTTGGTTGATTGGGCTATAAGCCCTTGAGCTTTAATGCTTAGTGTATATCATAGATGACCAATTATGCATGATTAACTATGCTTAGATAGTTACATTTTCTTGTTAATCATGTTCTTTAGCATGCTTCATGATTTTATGTTCATGCACCCTATACTCTCTCTAGTTAGCATGTACTTATAGTTGTAACTGCGACATACTATCTTCTCTTACCTTAACCTTAATTGATATATCATTAAGGGGGAGAGAATAGTTTGTCAATTGCTAACAAAAAGGGGGAGAAAGATCAAGTCCCACCAAAACTAGTTTGCTATGTTTTGTGATGCAGGGATTGACAGGTTATGGGGGAGCAAACTGAAGAGGAGCTGCTTAGATTAGGCATGTCAAGAGTCCTGTATTTCATTTTATATCAATGTAATCTCTTGTACATGTATTTGTTTTGGTAGGTTAGGTTTTTGTAAGTAATTGACAAAGGGGGAGATTGTTAGTGCACTTTTCTGTGGCATACTAGTGCACCTTGTTTGTCAATTACTTAGGTCAGTAGGTCTAGTGTCGGTTAAGCTTAATGAAGACGAAGACCGAAGACTCAAGACGGACCGACTGCATCAAGGAAGAAGAAACAGGTAAAAGTGATGCCTTGGTGTGCCTTGCCTTGACCAAAACCTAACCCATAACCTCTTAGATGACTTGGACCAACTAGGTATACCCTTAGTCATCATCATTAGTCTTAGAACTCCATGAAAAACATGATAAGATAGACTAATTTAAGAGGTGGAAGCTGCTGCAATAAAAAAGGCTCAAACAGCAGTTTCCGATAGGTGTTCCGATAGGACTCCGATCAATCGGACAGTGGCTCCGATAGGACTCCGATCAATCGGACAGAAGCTCCGATCAATCGGACAGAATCTCCGATCAATCGGAAATTTTTCCAGCAACCTTGAAAATCCACTGGACATATTTCCGATCAATCGGACAGTCTTCCGATCCATCGGAAGGGGTCCGTCCGATCAATCGGACAGTGTTCCGATCAATCGGAATATCTTCCAGAGACTTCACTGGATAGATTTCCGATCAATCGGACTTGTCTCCGATCAATCGGACAGGTCTCCGATCAATCGGAACTTCTTCCGATCAATCGGAGATGCGCGAATCTGCCCGTTTTTTGACCGTTGGAAGAAAATCTATTTAAAAGGGGGATTCGTTTTTTGAGCAAAGAGAGGGAATTTTGAGGAGATAGAAGCCACCATTGCTAGAGATCATTAGAGGCTCTATCCCAAACCTAAAAGCAAGCCATTCTCCTTGTGGTTTCATCACAAGCTTAGGCCATTCAATGGCATCTTGAGAATAGGACTTGTTCCCTCTTGATTCCTAGGGTTTAGACACCTTGATGATAGTTAAATCCTTTGTCTAAACACTACCTAGGAGTCCATTTAGGTGCATTCCTCTAGGAAACCCATTTCCTACCATTTGTAGAGGTTTCACCATTCCCTAGCACCTTGGGCATCTCCAATGGAGCATCACATGCAAGGTAGCTGATCTTGGAGCTGAAGCCTTGGCAAAGCAACGGCGTCAAAGATCTGGGGAACACAAGGGGAGCTGATTCAAGCACGGGAGAGCGAGAAGAAGCAACCCGAAGCGGCGCTGAACAAGGGGCTCAATCCGACAAGTAGGTTGTCTTGCTAAGAGTCCATCCACTCAATTCCCTGTGGGAGTTGAGTGTAGAGTTTGTTTGACAAACTCGCCCCGGGGTCGTCAGTCGATCCTTGGCCTATTAGTTGGGCCTAAACTCTAGGGACGTCAGTCGTTCCTTGGCACGTCAGTCGGGCCTAAAACAAAGTCTCCAAGGGGGAGCCACCAACACGGGTGCAAACGTGTAGGTTGGGAGGAACCTGTAAACTCCCCGGTTGGGTGGATCCGAGTTAAAACACCTTGGTTGGGAGGAACCAGATTTAAACTCCCCAGTGAATGCCGGTGTGCTCAAAGGGGTTGAGTACTTGAACCGGGAGTGGAGTAGACAAGTAGTCGAACCACTATACATCGTTGTGTTTGTGATTGTTCTTGAGCACATTTCTCTTTATGCATTATGTTTAATTGATTAATTATGAATGCTTAGTTAGGAATGTATGCTAGGCACTTGTAGGCACATCCACACTCACAAGATGTACTTTCACTACCTCAAGTAGACTTGAACTTATTGATCCATCCTCATTCAAGTCTATTTGAGTAGCATAGATTATGTTCTTCATTAGCTTAATCATTTAATTAATCTATGCTTGTTTAGACTAGGTTGTTTATAGCTTTTATCATATGCTAGTCTTTTGATTGGACCCACTTAGGCTTGGAAGCCAAAGTGTTATCGCTTACATAGTTTAAATTGTTGAATTATTTAAGTAGGCGAAAAGATTTTTGAAAAAGGTCCTATTCACCCCCCTCCTATAGGTTTAGCCATCATTCTAGTTGTTCTTTAAGCTTCCGTACGCGTATGCGTAGGGTGTCGTGTTAGGCTACCCGACGCAATTTCAGTATGGGTTGTGATGATGGCTAGATAATGATGATGATGATGGGAGAGGGCATGGGAGGTGTTGACTTTGGTGAGAGAGGTATGGGTTGGAGTTGGTGTGTGTAGGCTAGGGTAATGATGGGGGTATGGGTGAGGGTGATGGTGATAGATTTGACATGTTGTTGGGAATTGTGCAAGTGGGGCCCACGCCACACGCGCGTTGCATGGCCCACCTCGAATTGCACAAACGTATGCATCTAACACACCGGGTATTGCAATGGGGCGTGCCGCGCGGTGTTGGAATCGTGGCGCCCGCGCGGTCGCAAGGGTACAAGTCTTGGGTCGTTGCGGTACTAAATCAGGGTCGCGATCAAGGCTCTCTAATCTGGTCCGTCCGGGACGTACCGGTACCGGAAACTAAACGTACGGAGGGCAATTCAGGGTACGGGTCTTACAATGTAGGCCCTTGCATCGTATAGCCTTGGGATGGCTGATAGCATTCATAAACTTAGTAACTTAGCCCTCTACTACTTTCGCTTACTCTGATATCTGTATACTTGTCATATGCATCACACGCGCACACACGCACTCTACTAAGCTTCGTAGGAAGCTCATGCACGTTTGTTTACACTGCAGGTACTAGAGCATATCAACAGTGTTGAGCGCGGTTCATGTACCTAATATTTTGGACTTCTGCTTCATGTTGTATTTCCTTTTCCAGTACTGTACTCAACAAACTTATTAGTGGATATTTGATGATGTTTTATGGTTTTGATTATGCTCCTGTACAAAAAAAAAATTACCCTGAAAATCCTCCTAGTAGGATCCCAGGATCAGAACCTGGCACATGAGAGATAGGAGCCGAGAATGGGGTACTACGGAGGCTGTTGGCACCAAGGTCGGCGATCGGAAATTTAGTGAGCCCGGTCCCCAGGTTTGGGGCGTGACACTAGGCGTTTCAAATCTAGATAAGTTGTTTTTTTTAAGGAATCGTAGAACCGTTCGGTGATCATTGGATCTATATGGAATCGCCTCTACCCACTTATACTCATAATCTACTGCAAGAAAAATATAGACATCTCCAATGGAGGTTGAGAATGATCACATGAAATTGATGCCTCAACAGTCAAATACTTCTATGTGTTAGATTCGGTCGAGAGGCATCATATTCCTATGGGACAAACCTCCTATTTTTTTAGCATCGCTCACACGCTTTACAAAAATCATGGGTGTCTCTAAACATAGTCGGTTAATAAAAACCACACTGTAAAATTTTTGTAGTGGTTTTCTTGGCGAAAAAGTAACCACCACATGCATGAGCATCACAAAAGAAGATGACACTTTGTTGCTCATCATCAAGGACACATTTATTTAGGATTTAGTTCAGGAAATATTTAAACAAAAGCAGTTCATCTTAGAAAAATCTACACACTTCCCTTAAAAATTTTTGTTTATCTTGCGCAATCCAATGTGATGGCATCGTACCTATGGAAGGATAGCTTTTAATGTCAGCGTACAACGGTGGATGCAAAGCAACGAATAGTTACTTGTCAGGGAACAAATCCTTGATAGGTGTGGTATCAATGGAATTAGATAGGACTAGGCGGGATAGGTGATCTGCCACCACGTTCTCTACTCCCTTCTTATCTTTGATTTCAAAGTTGAATTCATGAAGGAGTAGGATTCATCTAAGCAAACGAGGCTTAGCATCCTTCTTAGAAAGAAGGTAATTGAGCACTAAATGATCCGTATAAAAAATAACTTTGGATCCTATTAAGTGGGACCTGAATTTGTCTAAGGCAAAAACTACGACAAGGAGTTCTTTCACCGTAGTTGAGTAATTAACTTGGGTTGGATTTAAAGTTCTACTTACATAGTAGATAACATGGGGCCTCTTATCCTTCTTTTGTCCTAACACCGCCTTAATAGCATAGTCGCTCGTGTCGTACATCAACTTAGAAGGAAGCAACCAATCTGGTGGTTGCATGATATGTGCGATTGTCAACATGTCCTTAAGTTTTGTAAAAGCTTATTGACATTTGCTCAACTAGTCAAATTGGTTGTCCTTTTGAAGGAGATCATATAAGGGATGAGAGATGTGGCTAAGTATCTTATAAACCGCCTATATAATCCTACATGTCCAAGAAAGGACTGCACATCATGAATGCTTTTAGGTGGTGGTAGATTGACAATGATGTCTATTTTGGCCCTATTTACCTCAATTCCATTTGACGATATGACATTTTCAAGGACTATCCCTTTTTGTACTATAAAATAACACTTCTCCCAGTTTAATACAAGGTGTTTCTCCTCACATTGGGTCAAGACCAATCTCAAGTGGTCGAGACACTCATCTAATGTACTTCCAAAAGGTGAGAGGTCAACCATAAAAACCTCATAAAATCGACCCACCATGTTCGAGAATATACTCAATATACATCTTTGAAATGTGGCGGGTGCATTATATAAACCAAATGACATCCTTTGGTAAGCCAATGTGCCAAACGAGCACGTAAATGTTGTTTTCTCTTGGCTATACCCAGAGTAGCCATCAAGGAAGCAATAATAGGAATGGTCCACTAACCTCTCTAAAATTTGGTCCATGAATCGGAGAGGGAAGTGGTCTTTCCTAGTAACTGTGTTGAGTTTCCTATAAATACACATATGCCAACCGTATGTGTATTTGGTCCATGAATGGGAGAGGCAAGCGGCCCTTCTTAGTAACTGTTGAGCTTCCTATAATCAATACACATACGCTAATCCATTGTAACTCTAGACAGTATAAGCTCATTGTTGGCATTTTCTATGATGGTGATACCAAACGTTTTAGGGACAACTTGGGTTGGACTCATCCATTGGCTATTCGAGATGGGGTAGATGATACCCACATCTAGTATCTTAAGCACCTTGTCTTTGACAACCTCCATCATGTTTGGATTTAAACATTTTTGAGGTTGTCTAGTCATTTTTGCATTATCTTCAAGGTGGATATAGTGAATGCAAATCGGAGAGTCAATTCTCTTAAGGTCCACCATAGTCCATCCAATGGCTCCTCTATGTTCTTCGAGCATTTTAATTAACTTAATCTCTTAGTCCTTTTCCAAGTGAGAGGTAATTACCACTGGGTATGTCTCTTCTTGACCTAAGTACGCATATTTAAGCTCAGTTGGTAAAGGCTTTACGTCAAGGTTTGGTGGTTGAATACTAGACAGTAGAGGCTTTGATGTGGTTGGTGGCAATTTTTCAAAATGAGGCCTCCACCGGTTAGTATTAACCACCAGTTCTTCTTTAGTCAATGCTTGCACGATTTCATAAATAATGGGGTCATTGGAATCTTCAACATGTACTAAGCATGTCTCCAATATTTCAGGTATGTCAAGTTGAAGGATTTCCTCTTCCTTCATGGATTTTGTCATGTTTAGCTCATGGGGTTCATCATCATCATCATCCCCTTGCCTTTTGCACATGTGGAACACGTTCACCTCTAATGTCATGTTCCCAAAAGAAAATTTCATCACTAAATTTCGGCAATTAATAATTGTATTTGATGTAACCAATAATGGACGGCCTAAGATTACTGGTATTTGAGTGCTTATGTCCATAATTAGTTGTGTGTCTAAGACAATAAAATCTATCGGGTAATAGAATTTGTCAACTTGGACCAAGACATCCTCAACCGTCCCTCTTGGTACACGGATGGATCTATCGGCGAGTTACAATGTGGTTTTGGTGGGTTTTAATTCACTAAGACTCAATTGCTCATATATCGAGTATGGGATCAAATTTACGCTTGCCCCCAAGTTTAGTAAAACACATTCAATCCGGTAGTCATCAATTATGCAGGAAATTGTGGGACTACCGGGATCCTTGTATTTTGGAGGGGTCTTTTGAGTGAGGATGACACTCATTTGCTCATTAAGAAAAGGCCTTTTGTTGTATATTATACTTCTGTTTGGTTGTGCGTAACTCTTTTAGGAACTTGGCATATGAGGGAATTTGCTTGATTGCATCAAGTAATGAGATGTTCATCTTAACTTGTTTGAAAATTTCTAGAATGTCGTGAGAGTTGGCAAGAGGTTTCGGAGCAACAAACCTTGATGGAAAATGTGCAACGGACTTATATTCAAGTTCCTTCTCTTGTGGGGCTGAGCTAGATCCACTCTCATCCTTAGAAATTACTGGATCATTAGGCTCATCGGCCTTCACCGGAATAGATTTATCGATTTGCCTACCACTTCTAATCGATTTGCCTACCATTTCTAAGAGTGGTAATGGATTTTTCTTTCTCCACATGTTAGTTAGAGAAATTAGGGCTGCTTATTTCACATGATGGTTTTGGATTTGGCTGAGGTGGGGCCGGAAAGGTCCCTTCCTTAGCATTTAAGCGTCCCTTGATCTCATCAATCGAAACTTTCAATTCTTGGAACATTTGCTGATTGGTTTAATTTATTTGTGTTTGCTCTTATATAAACGCTCTCAAGGTATCCTCCATTGTCATCTGAGGTGGCGCCATATTGGTTTGCATTGGTGGCCCCCGTTGAGGATTACTAGAAATGACTGAAGGGTCATTCCTCCAACTGAAGTTGGGATGGTTCTTCCAGCTTGAATTATACGTATTACCTATTCGTCCATTGAAAGACTGTTAATAACCATATGTTGCATTAGCTTGTTCTTATAACACCTCTTAAAACGTAGGAATCGTGGGACAATCCTGTATAGAGTGTACGTTTGCGACACATATTCCACACACGTTATCAACATTCTTGCTGGATTTTACCACTTCAACTTTCTTAAGTTTCATGGCCTCTACTTTTCTTATGAGGCTAGCTATTTAGGTATTCACATCATCCTCTTCTTTGTGGATATACATTCCTCCCTTCTCCCTTCCTTGAAAAGGCTTGGAATTTCAAGACTTGTCTGAGGTATCCCAAGATTGAGGATTCTTGGCCTACATGTCAAGATAACTCCATGCATCCTCAAGATCTTTACTCATAAACTCACCATTGCACATCATCTCTACAAACTGGCGCATGTTGGAACTTAATCCATCATAGAAGAAACTTATGATTCACCATTTTTCATAGTCATGGTGTGGCAAGTGAGTAATAAGTCCTTGAATCTCTCATAGCCTTAGAAAAATGTTTCACCCTCTTTTACAGAGAAATTCATTATAGTTCATCTAGGGGTGTTAGTTTTGTGAATCGGAAAGAACTTCTTCAAGAATTTCGGGTCATCTCACTCCACTTGGTAAAGGATCTAGTCCGTAGGAAGTGGAGCCATGACTTAGCTTTTTCTTTTTTAAATAACTTTAATTTAATCACATCCTCAAAGATATTATTGTATCGTAATGTTGCTATGACCTCATCAAATTCCTTTAAGTGCAAGTATGGGCTCTCAGAGTCTAGCCCATGAAACTTAGGTAAATGATGGATTACACCTGGTTTAAAATCTATGTTTCCAGCATTGTTGAGAAAAACCATACAAGAGGGTGTAGTAGCTCTTGTGGATTGTAGGTAATCCCGTAATGACTTCACTGGAGGAGCATTTTGAACTTCATTCTCTCCTACTTCCTCTTGAGTTGGATTTAAATTAGGAGTAGGAGTGGGAGAATTCCTTATCGGTGTTTGTTGATTAGCCACCATGCCTCCTGAACTCTCAACTTCTATATATTTTCTAACACATTTCGAGTCGTTTAACTAGACCTCCTTTGCTTTGGAGACGTTTTGTGTAATCATGTTACTAATGGACATAAACCACACAACCTCTCAATCTATTATATTCTTAATCCTAAAAAGAAAGAAAGAAAGAAAGAAAAATCTAAGAAGCTGAAATAGACTAAGTTCGAAGGATGTTAACGAAATTGCTGAACTAGGTTAATTGAAATCCAACAAAACAAACAAGTAAACAATGTTAGTCTAGAAAAATTCAGAAAACCCAATTTTAAAAAATCTGAAAATCATATCTAACTATGTTAGAAACTAATCTAAAACTATTAGAACTGTTTAGCCTACAAAAATTTTCGACAACGACGCCAAAAACTTGTTCACTAGCCTCAAGTGCAAGACCGTGATGTAGTAATAATCGATCATGAGACTGAGATTATCCTCAGGAATTATGTAACTAACCTGATTATACAAATTCTAACAAAACTAAACTAGGAATCTCAGTGATTTAGAAAAGCATGAACAAAATTTTAAATATTAAAATCTCAGAAATTAAACATACTAAACATACTAGAGTATCAAGGATCCACTTGTGGGGGTCATTTATCAGCATCTCAGCCTCCTGCAGACAAGAGCACCTCTCAATTTCAGAACATCTCCACCGATGGGATTCCAGTTAATTTCTAGCAATCTCCAGTTCAATTTCAGCAATCTCTAGTTAATTTTTAGCAGTCTCTAGTTAATTTCTAGTAATTTTCAGTTCAATCTTAGCAACCTCCAATTATTTTTCAGCAACCTCCAGTTAATCTTCAGCAATCTCCAATTAATTTTCAGCAATTTTCAGTTCAATCTCAGCAATCTCCAGTTTAATTTCAGCAATTTCCAGTTATACTTACTTATATAGGAAATTTGCGTGAGTGTACTCCCTCTTCTTAATTCTTTTTTATATAACTAACAAATATGGCTTCTTAGTTAGCCGAAGACTTTTCTTAGTAATTTATAAATAATTACTAAATTTCATCATTTAATAGAGAGTTTTCTTAATTTTAGGAATAGTCATTCTCATCCATCATGTATGTATATATATGTACATCTGTTGGGGTCTACTCAAATCTCAAAAGTCCATATATTAAAATACATGTCTAAATCCTTAATGTGTGTGTGTGTGTGTGTGTGTGTGTGAGAGAGAGAGAGAGAGAGAGAGAGAGAGAGAGAGAGAGAGAGAGAGAGAGTAACTCTCTAGTCCAATCGGTTGGACCACATGTTATGGTCCACCTAGCAAATAACTTCCAACCAATTAAGAGCACGTGGCATCCAACCCTTTTAACGGGTTAGCCCATACACTAGGATTGCCTAATTCAAACATCAACTTAATCTGCTTATTAGGCATACCATAACAAAGGAAACAATTTCTAGTTGTTGATAGGGCCAACCTACTTAGATGGGTTAGATGTTGAACAAACATGATAGGTTGGAAGTTATCTGCTGGGTGAACCGTAATTTATTTTCCAACCAGTTGAACTTGAGAGCTGCTCTCTCTCTCTCTCTCTCTCTCTCTCTCTCTCTCTCTCTCTCTCTCTCTCTCTCGCTGTTATGGGTAAAAAGCCGACCTGGAAGAAAGCTTGTTTTGCCGACCCGAGAAAGATGAGCCGACCCGTCTTTCGTCCAGATACGAATCAGGTCGCATCTACCCGATTGAAAAAGGGTCGGCTCGGTCCGATGTAATGAAGGTCATCCTAAGCGAGCTGAGATGTAAATTTTCAATCTTGGGCTCACGCCAAGATATCAGGAGAAAAGATCGACATCCCCAGCTTTTAGGGATAAGGATCTTCATTTGTTATGGGCAGATCCGAGGATCTCGGAAACCCAACTGGCAGTCCGCTAGAATCACAACTCTCCGAAGGGCAAGCAATCTGTCAACCTAAGTCTATAAATAAGGATATTCTCTCCATTATCAAGGTATGCAAGTTAATATCAATCTACACCAAGATATTATTTTACCCAGAAAATTACTGACTTAGGCATCGGAGGGTTATTGGCTGGACCCCAGCCACCCCCCTTACCCTCTGTGTTCTTTTGCAGGATCTACGGATTCCATTATCTCAGTCCTCTTCTACCAGAAGTCCGACTCCATCCAATTGTCCAGATCATAGATCTGCATTTTTGCCTGTTGACCATTTTTTGGTAACAACAGATTGGCGCCGTCTGTGGGAACTCGCCTTCTTCCTTGAGGAAGTCCGTGTTCTCACCCAATTGTCTAAGACGATCTCAACATCTTCCTTCTCTCTCGCAATGGCTGGAAAGAGAAAATACAAAGGGAAAGCTCCTGCGATCGCTGGACCTTCAGACAATCAAATCTCCGAGAATGAAGGTTCGTTTTCCGACACCCCCGCCATCCAGCTTGGGGGGAATCCTCCTATTTTTGCTCAGCAGGGAGAACAACAGAGATCTAGCAACCAAGGAGTCAGGTTGTCCCTTCTCGAAGAGCAGGTAGGAGGTGTCAACCACAAACTGGGGGGAGTCGACAAACGACTAGGCTATGTGGACCAGAGACTGGACGAAATTAAAGCTCTGCTAACCGGTCTGGTCCATCCAACCGTGGTGAATGGCCGAGACCGTGAGGGGCCTCGGCATACTCACTCTCAGCCTCAACAATCCCAGCACTCTCACCAGACTCGGCCGTCACAACGCTCTCAGCAGCCCATTCCGGTCGAAGAAAGCGAGACCGCCAGCAAATCTACCGAGGCAAGATCGCAACCAGCAACAGACTTGCCTGCCAACGATCTGCGGCACCGACTCGAGAGACGAAGAATGGCTCGTCTCGCGCATGAATGAGCCGATCATGAAGCCAGAACCGGGTTGACGACAACTTAGGCCCACTGGAGGCCGAGCTAAGGGAACTGCGGGAACAAATGGGCGATATACAGAGAGCACAGCGTGCCCAAGCACCAATTGCAGTAGATGCACTGGTCGACTCATCTGAGTCACCGTTCACCGACGAGATCCGTGAAGAGCCCCTTCCCAAAGGGTTTAAAGTTCCTCAGCTGAAGCAATATTCAGGGATAGGAGATCCGGCGGAGCACTTAGAAAATTTCAAAGTCCGCATGGATCTCCTCGGGGCCAACGGACACATTATGTGCAAGGCTTTCCCATTGTCCTTGACGAGTTCGGCATGAACTTGGTTTCACAATCTAAAACCCCGCACGATCAGTTCTTTCTCTCAACTGAGCCGAGCCTTCGCCACTCAGTTTATCGGTAGCACCGACCCGAGGAAGCACTCGACACACCTTGCAGCAATTAAGCAAAAGGAAGATGAGTCCTTAAAAGATTATTTCGCGCGCTTCAATTCCGAAGCAGTGCAAATTGAAAATCTCTCACAAGATGTGTTATTACACACCATGATCGGAGGGCTACGAGACCGAAGGTTTCTTTGGTCTGTTGGGGAAGAGCCGCCCCAGTCAGTAGCAGAGTTGTTGGATCGAGCTGCTAAACACATCAACGCCGAAGAACTGGTTAATGCTCACCGACCAACGACCAGAAATAAAGATCGACAGGATAGCAGCAGCTCGAAGAAACACAGGTCGGAACGGAAGTCGGAGCGGAGGTCACCGGCTCGGGGCGAAACTGCCCATGGAGCGAAACTGCCTGCTCCACGCTTCGAAAGGTACACGCCGCTCAATAAAACCATCGAGCAAGTGTACCTAGCAGAGAAAGGAAGATACAACTTCGAACGACCTACGAAAATAAAAACCGACCCCAATAGAAGATCAAAATCAAGGTACTGTTTGTACCATAAAGACCATGGTCACAACACCGTGGATTGCTTCGATTTGAAGCGACAAATAGAGACCCTTATTCAACAAGGATTTCTAAAAGACTACATCGCTCAGCGCCAAGACGGCCAAAGGAACGAAGATCAGTCAGCCGACCCAAACGAAGGACTGAACAACAATCCTGTGGAAGAAATTCACATGATCTTCGGTGGACCGACCACTGGGGATTCCGGAAATTCGCGCAAGAATTATGTGCGACAGGCAAGAACATCCCAACCAGAGCCAGGACCATCTGGATTGTCTGTGAACATCGCCAGCCGACCTTCAAAAGTCGCAAAAGTCACATCTCGGGCGATAACATTTACCGAAGAAGATGCCCGAGGAATCGTGCATCCACATGACGACTCCATGGTCGTCTCGATGGTAGTGGCGAACAAAAGGCTCCACTGAATGATGATCAATACAGGAAGCTTGTCATACATTTTGTACGCGTCGGCCTTCGAAAGAATGAAGATCGATCGTTCCAGATTAAGGCCAGTCAAGACAGCATTAACTGGATTCACAGGAGATAGCGTCATGCCGGAAGGAGAGATAACTTTACCAGTCACGGCCGGGGAAGAACCTAATCAAAAAATGATTATGGTCGATTTCCTAGTTGTGAACACCCCTTCTGCCTATAATGCCATCATTGGCCGCCCTATCTTGCGAGCCCTCAAGGCTGCCGTTTCCATCTATCATCTAACGATGAAGTTCGAAACTGATGAGGGAGTCGGCATAGTCAGAGGAGACCAACAAGAAGCCCGGCGTTGCTATGAACTTTCTCTGAGAGGGAAAAATAAAGGAGCAATATCAACAGTCTCCCACGCGTCCTCCCTGGACCCGAGAGAAGACGAGCAGGAGCGCGGATCACCAGCAGAGGAGTTGGTCGATATTCAATTGTCAGAGGCCGACCCGAACAGGGTCATTCAGATCGGGTCACGTTTGACAGAAGAGGTACGAAATGGTTTGATAAACTTTTTAAAGGAGCATATGGATGTCTTCGCATGGTCCCATGAAGAAATGCCCGGGATCTCTCCAGAGGTAATGGTCCACCGACTCAACGTCGATCCGACCATGAGACCGGTCCGTCAAAAAAGGCGTACTTTCAACACGAAAAGATATGCGATAATTAAAGAAGAGGTGCAGAAGCTACGTAAGGCAGGGTTTGTCCAAGAAATACGCTATCCAGATTGGTTGGCGAATGTTGTCCTCGTCAAAAAGACTAATGGAAAGTGGAGGGTCTGTGTGGATTACACCGACCTAAACAAAGCCTGCCCTAAGGATAGCTTCCCGCTACCAAGGATAGATCAGCTCGTCGACGCAACAGCTGGGCACAAACTCCTCAGCTTTATGGACGCCTTTTCCGGGTATAACCAAATCCAAATGTATGCTCCCGATCGACCAAAAACCGCATTCATCACAGACCGGGGGCTCTACTGCTACAAGGTTATGCCCTTCGGGCTCAAGAACGCCGGGGCAACATACCAACGACCGGTAAACAAGATGTTCGCAGATTAACTCGGCAAAACTATGGAGGTATATGTCGACGACATGCTCGTCAAAAGTAAGTGCTCGGACGATCATGTCAACGACCTACGTACGACATTCGAAATATTAAGGAAGTATCGTATGAAGCTCAACCCTACCAAATGCGCCTTTGGGGTGGGCTTAGAAAAATTCCTTAACTTCATGGTAAACCAGCGCGGGATCGAAGCCAACCCCAAAAAAATCCAGGCCCTCCTCGACATGAGCTCGCCTCGCACAGTAAAAGATGTTCAGCGACTCACAGGAAGGATTGCAGCACTCAACAGGTTCGTCTCAAGGGCTACTGACCGATGTCTTCCCTTCTTCAAACAGTTGCGCAAATGCAAGGAAATGACATGGACTCCTGAATGCGAGCAAGCTTTTGTGGAGCTGAAAGCCTACCTCGGCTCCCCACCGCTGTTGTCCAAACCGGTACACAAAGAAGAATTGCTCCTGTATTTAGCGGTCTCAGCAGCGGCGGTCAGCTCGGCTCTGGTTTGGGATGACGAAGGAATACAAAGGCCTGTTTATTACACTAGCAAAGCCTTGATCGATTCGGAAACACGATACCCTCAAATTGAAAAACTCGCCCTGGCTTTAATCACCTCGGCCCGTAAATTGAGGCCATACTTCCAAGCACATCCGATAGCTATGCTAACCGATCAGCCATTACGGCTGTTAATGTCAAATTTTGTAACGAGATCCTCCGGCTTTTCTCCTTCGCTCCAGCAGGGATTTCCACCACCAGACCTGAAGCAAGACAGCGAATAAGGGTGGCTGAGGACCAGCCGTTAGCCCTCCGATGCTTAAGTTAGGCCACAGAAGAGAAGCCAAGCAAAACGGGACCAAGATTGAATGATGTGTACGTACCTGCTCTCAATGGAGCCACCCCTTTATATAGATCTGAAGCAATCCAATCTGTTACGTGAGATGTCGAAATCCTGTTGATGTCGCATACGATACTGAGAATTCGCTGATTTCTTGGGATAAGATCCTATCTTTTTAGTCAGATCCAACCCAATGACTTATTCCAACAATCACGCCCCTAGATGGTAATCCCTTGAAATCCGGCTGGATCCGGCTGGAAACCATAGTTGGAGTCATGACCTCCGAAAAGGAAGGAGACGCCCGTAGTTGGAGTCATGGCCTCCGAAAAGGAAGGAGACGCCCGTAGTTGGAGTCATGGCCTCCGAAAAGGAAGGAGACGCCCGTAGTTGGAGTCATAGCCTCCGAACTGGTTGCAACCCATAGGAAAGCTGCTCGCAGGTTAAAATGTGGTCGCGAGTCCAAGTACATATTTTGGATGTAACGTCTTTCAACGACTTGTGAGAAGGTCTGCTCGCGGATCGAGCTTTGCCGTATTTGACTATCGGTTATGAAGACTCGAGACTTGCGAATAGCTGCTCCATATTTTTCAATCTATGACTCCTGATCAGGTAAGCTCGAGAGTCGAATGGTCGTCCCGCACTTATCCAATATTCGACTCTCGATCATATAATCTCGAGAGTCGAATGGACGTCCCGCACTTATCCAATATTCGACTCTCGATCATATAATCTCGAGAGTCGAATGGACGTCCCGCACTTATCCAATATTCGACTCTCGATCAGATAATCTCGAGAGCGAGAGCGAAGTGGGCATTTCCGCGTGAAATCTTATCTCCATCATTTTGCCTATAACAACGGCAGGTGCTGCAGAATCCCCAAACATCAGGTCGCCTCGTCAAATGGGCAGTCGAGTTGGGCGAATTCGATATACGATACCGACCTCGTACCGCAATCAAGGGACAAGCTGTAGCCGACTTCATCGTCGAATTAACTGAGCCTCACGGGGCTGAGTGCGGTCGTGGACCTATCCAAAACCCGGAGGTAAGGCATGTCATACCTTCTTGGACATTGCACGTCGACGGGTCCTCCAATTCACAAGGCAGTGGAGCAGGTCTCGTTCTGTCCTCACCTGACGGGATCCAAATTCAGTACGCGCTTCGGTTCAGATTTCGGGCTTCAAATAACGAAGCAGAATATGAAGCCCTCCTAGCCGGACTTCGCCTCGCCTCAGAAATAGGAATACGATCGGTAAGAGTGTTCAGCGACTCGCAACTTGTGGTCGGGCAGGTGACCGCAGAGTATCAGGCAAAAGGAGGAAGAATGGCTGCATATTTAAACAAAGCTCAGGAGCTACTGTTGCGATTCGACCATTATGAAATCGTTCAAATTCCACGAGATGGGAACACAAACGCAGATGCTCTCGCGAAACTTGCATCATCAGCAGACGACGAGCTCGGCAGAATGGTACCCGTCGAGTTCCTCCCTCAGCGTAGCATATCATCATCAATTGAGTTCAAAGGAGTTTTTCCAATATCGGAGAACCCAGATTAGAGGGATCCTATCATTCAATTTTTACAATCAGGCAAGTTACCTGACGACCAGAGGGAAGCTCGGCGCATCCGCTACAGGTCAACTCGATATACGCTGATAGATGGTATCCTTTACAAGAAAGGATTCTCCCGCCCGTGTCTGCGTTGTTTAGGGCCTGAAGAAGCTGATTATGTACTGCGTGAAATCCACTACGGATGTTGCGGGAATCATTCCGGGGCACGGGCACTTGCACAGAAATCAATCCGACAGGTATATTATTGGCCCACCATCCAGCAAGACGCCCAAGAGACCGTCAAAAGATGCGATAAGTGTCAACGATGTGCCCCGATACCTCACCTGCCGCCTGAGGAACTCACGCCCATGGCTGGCCCCTGGCCATTTGCTCAATGGGGGGTCGACATCATCGGTCCACTCCCAACGGGAAAAGGACAAGTTAAATATGCGATTGTCGCCGTCGACTACTTTACAAAGTGGGCTGAAGCAGAACCACTGGCCACCATCACAGAAAAGAAGACGACGGATTTCATTTGGAAAGCGATTGTGTGTCGCTTCGGGATCCCGAATACCATAATCACAGACAACGGGCGACAATTCGATAATCAAGGATTTCGTGCATTCTGCACTGGATTGGGCATTAAAAATGTATATTCGTCCCCTCACCACCCTCAAGCCAACGGCCAGGTTGAAGCGGTTAACAAGATTATCAAAAATCATCTCAAAACAAAGCTCGGAGAACGGAAGGGGGCTTGGACGGAAGAACTTCCTGAGGTACTGTGGGCCTATCGAACCACAGCTCGGTCTACTACTGGGGAAACCCCTTTCTTCCTGGCATTCGGCCTGCCCACGAGCAGGACGAGCCGTCATAGACCCGACCAAAATGAAGGACAGCTGCGAATAAGCTTAGACCTACTTGACGAAGTAAGAGAAGCTTCTCAAGTACGTATAGCAGCATATCAGCAGAGGGTCCGACGATACTACAACTCCAGAGTGCGAGAACGACGGTTTCGAGCCGGTGACCTCGACCTTAAAAAGGTAAACAATAACGACAAGGTCGGTGTATTCAGCCATAATTGGGAAGGACCATATAAGGTCATCAGCTCACGTCGTCTCGGCACTTATCGGCTCGAAAACATGGAGGGAAAACCACTTCCTCATCCATGGAACGCCGAACATCTCAAAATCTACTACCCGTGAACGACGAGTTGTGCTCAGCGCAAAATATGTTTTTCGGAACGATTATTTGAATAAAATCCTTTCCTAGGAGTTGTTCTACGACGATCTTTCAATACAACTTAATATCAGTATAGTACATTTAACTTTACTGACAGGTGGGCATATAGGCGGCCGACCTGGCTAGCCAGTCCCAGATCGTTTCGACAATACAAACTCATTACATCAACGACAATATGAAAGTAAAATTTGCAACAGGATTAGCAAAATTTGCCTCAAAGGGCTTGTATTCAAAATTTTGTTGTGTACATCTTAAAAAAAAACAACAAAAAATGATACAATCTAATCCTTGCCAGCCCCAGACGGGCCAGCACCGTCATCTCTGACCCGCGCCTCCTCCTCCTCCTCCTCGTCTTCGTCCACTGGCGTAAGATCAAGAGTTGGGAAGTGCTTAAGCACGAGGCGCCTGTACTCCTGAAGTCCGTTGTTGTACAAATCTTCAGAAATGGCAGACAGCTTCTCGTACTCAGCTTTCGCCCCATTAATCAGCTGGACCTCCTTCAGAAGCTCAGCCAAGTGTACCTTCTCCTCCTCGGCCGTCTTCAGAGCAGCTTCAAGGGATTCGGTTTTATTCCCGTCAGATACGGCCTTGGTCTCAGCCTCCTTCAGAGCCTCTTCCAGAGACTGGACCTGAGCTTGGGATACTTCCAGCTCTGATTGCGCCACCTTCAACTCGGATTGGGAAGACGCCAGCTCAGATCGGGTGGATGCCAGCTCGGATCGAGAAGACGTCAGCTCAGACTGAGCTTCCTTCAGAAGAAGGATACATTTGTCCAGCTCAGCCTTCACGACCTCGGTCTTCTTCTTCCAAGAAGAAGCGGCAACCAGAGCCTTCTGCGCCTGGTGGTTTCGCTCGGCCATCACCTTACGGATCATGATAAGTGCAGCCGAATCCTACGAAAGTAATACAGTCATCACGCAACACAGAAAGCATCACAAGTATGTGAAAAGAAAATTGAAGGAGTTCGTGAAGTTACCCTGAGGCAGCTCTCTATCACCACCCCGACCATCTGATCCGGGTCAGAAGAAGCTATGATATTCAAGTCTTGGGAGATGGTATGGTTAACACGCATGTACGCGTTGACACCCTCCATCCAGTTTGAATACTGTTCCATCAGCGGAGGCATCTCGACCCGGTCCTCCCGTTGTTCAGCCGGAGCAGCACGAAGTCAAGGAGGTTGAGAAGAGGAGGCACCCGCAGCGGGTTGGTCAGGTCCAGCTGCAGTAGGTTGGGAGGAGACGGTTGGAAGTACGGATATGTTGATGGGCTCAACTCGGGAGCCCGAGCTATCTGGCACATTGATCACCGGGTCATCAGCAGATGTCACCGGGGTAGCCGTTCGCTCGGTTCTGGGCCCCATTGGCTCGGTTCTGGGCCCCGTTGGCTTGGTTCTGGGCCCCGTTGGCTCGGTTCTGAGCCCCGTTGGCTCTGTTCTGAGCTGAGCGGAGTCCGAGCTGGTAAGTTGTCCCGATCCACAGACGAAGGATTGGGGCAGGTGAGGCGGTCCTTGCACCTCGGCAGTAGCCACCCTCTTCCTAGGAGGCTCAACAGAGCTCTGCCCTCGGTCTAGGAACCGAGCCGGAATCCTCCGCTTGGAAATTGCCTTCGGAGCCATTCCGTCCAAGTAAAGATAAAAAAAAAAAAAAAACGTGAGGACAGCAAAACAAAAAGCAGAGAAATGAGTCATCAGTTCAGCTTACCGACCTGATTCAGCAACGGAGTTGAGGGTGATTACTTTTCGGAAGTCCCTCTCTGCAGCAGGGATGGCTCGGGCTTTGTGAATCTGTCTCTCTTGAACTACAGACAACGCCACCCGAATGGTCGCCGACACTGTAGAAGGAGCAGATACATACATTAAAGAAAAAATACATATAGTTTTCGAAAAAAAATCGGAAAGGACAGTTAGGTCGGGACTTCATCCGACCTGGCAGAGCGAAGTCGGCTCGGACTCGGAATTTCAGGGGTTGGGGCTCGTCCGGCGCGCACTCCCAACTGCCCGACGCAAAGAACCACTTCCTCTTCCAAGTTTTGGTGGAGGAGGGCATACCAGTAATCATCGAGCCACCCTGACCCGGCAACGACGAAAATAATAAAGTTCTTGGCCACCCAAGGACTTGAGAATATACATAGAGAAAAGTTCATTGGAGGTAAACTCCTTATTTCCTAGTCTCCGCCAGAGTATGTAGCATCCGACCATGCACTTCCATGCATTCGGCTGCAATTGGCTCGGAGATAGACCTAAGACACTAAGAACTTCCCTCACAAAGGGGTGTAAGGGCAACCTCAACCCGGATTCTAAATGCATCAAGGAAATGACTACCTCCCCTGCTTTGGGTCGGCTCGGCCTATCGGCTCGGTCAGGAACCCTAAACTCTATATAGTCCGGGATTCCGTATATCTCCTTCGCAGCGTCCAGTTCTTCCTGGGCAATCTGCGAGATCATAGAATCTAATTCGAAGGGCTCTCTATTGGCCGTGGCACTACCGGCAGCTGACTCAGGAGGCTCAGATTCTCCCTCTCCAGTGGCCCCTTCCACCCTTAACCCGGAATCCGATTCACTGGAGCCTGCCCTCTCGTGACAAAGGAGGGGTAAATCAGACTCACGGTCATCATACCTCACCTTGAGGATGGCCTCAGAGCATGAAGTTTCTGGCTCCGACATTTCTCAAATAAAAAAAGAGGAGGGGGGAAAGTTCTTTGAAGGAAAGAAAAGGAGCGTACCAGGACGCTGGCACAGCCACGGGTGTTCGCTCGCCTCAAGTGTAAGGCTGCGATGTAGTAATAAATCTCGGTAAGACCGAGGTCGATCCACAGGGAAAGAAGTAAACAATTTCAACTACTCTAATAACTAGAATCTAAGAAGTTTAAGAAAGTAGTTTTTCACATAAAATAGAAAAATCTGAAATTAAGAAGAACTAGAGCATTAAGGATCCACTTGTAGTAGTCCAATGCCAATCCATTCATTCAAGTACAACACAATTAGAATCAAAGTCCTATCTCTCATCTAATTGGAAGATATAACATTCAAGCACAAACAATCCCACTTAAATCTGGAAATTAGATTTCTAGTTCTAATGAAGCACATAGAACTTGAACTTGTAGCCTTCGGAGTAACAGCCATGCCTATGGACTATGGCATGCTCAAGGGTTACTACAATTCTAATTCAAACAACCCAATCATGGTAATCTTAGAGAATTGCAAGGAACTCATGTCCGGAGCACACAAACTCTCACAAAACTTCTAAAAAACTAAACTTTATTCAAACTAGAACTTCAAAATCCAAAAGTAAGAAAAGGGTACTTGAAATAAAAGAATTAAAGCATTGGAACCAACTACAAATTTCACCTCTAGCTCTAGCTAAGAGGTTAGCTAAGGAAAAACATATTAAAACTAGAACTAGAACTAAGAAAAGGAAGAAAAACTAGCTGGAGGAGGCTAGGTAGCCTCCTGGGACTTGAACTCCTTGCTCCCCACGTCCTTGGTTTCTTTGGAATAGAAGAGAGCACCTCCTTTTATAGTGCAGCAATAGTACAGCAACATAGCAGAATTTGTTTCGCCTGGTACGGCTTAACCAATGGTCGGATTGCCCTCAAATTTGATTTATAGCTTCCTTGTAATGTGATCTTCCTCATAGATGATTTAGATTTCCAAGATTATCCTCTGAATGGGCCCACCAATCACATCACCGACCGCCTCTCAAAATCGCGCACTTTGGGTACCTTCAGAACCAGTCATCTTGCTTTTAACGCCCTGGAGTGTACAGAGGTCGGATTGATCTCAAATTTTAAACATTGGTAGAAAACTTCATCCTCTACATGATAGACGGATTAGATTGTCCAAAACGATCCCAAAATGTGGTCCGAAAATTAGAACACTTAGGGCTTTTATAAACTCTGCGTAGTTGGATCTTTCTGGATGGTCCATCTTTCTTCAACCGGTACGATCAAACCACACATCCTTTTGATCTGAAACTTTTGTGGTTATTCATATATGGATGTGTTCTAAAAGATGGTCAAAGTAGATTCTTCATATCATCAATGATGAGTCCTCTGGACCGGCCCAGAGTTGAACAGCGAAATTTGGAACTTTCTGGACAGTTCGTATTGTTTTGGCCACCACGGTCAATCCGTAGCTCCGATCGACACGAAACCACTTGGGTTAGTTCGGCGTCGAGCTCCTCTTCGACATGGATGTGTTGGATTTCCAAATATCATCAAGATGGCTTCAGAAAACTGGTCCGAAAAACCAGGTGCGGGAATACATTGCTGTTTTAGAATCTGGAATCTGAAACTTGCATGGCCGACCGGTCACGACCGGTCGGACAGGGCTGGCCGACCGGTCATGACCGGTCAGGCCCTCTTTGGCATTACTCCAGCAAGCATGGCCGACCGGTCAAGACCGGTCGGGCTTCCTTGGCCGACCGGTCAAGACCGGTCGGTCTCTTTTTCTTCTTTCTTTGCTTCCTTCTTTCTTTGGTCCACCTTGGGCCTTCATCAAAGGCTCCAAATGGCCCCTTTTTGGTCTCTAATTGAGTAAAGTCCGCTCTCATTCCTATAATCACAAAACATGTGTTAGATGGGTCTTTAAATCGTGAAAATCATGCAAACCATGTCATGTAATGGGCAATGCAATGTATAAATTGGAGGTTCAACAACGGGGAAGAAGGAAGTTGAAGAAAATGGGGGAGGAAGAAGAACCAGAGTACGGAGGCAAAGAAGAGAATGAAGAAAGGTTTCCAAAATCCGGCTAAGTATTGGGTTATATACTCGGGAGAGGATTTGGGCCCTGCACAGGTCTCAACGCATTTAATGCGAAAGCGACACGTGGCAACTCCCTACTTGGTGAATTCAAAAAGCTGCGCCGTTCAGGACACGCGGCGACACCCCGTTCGACTAAAACATATCGGCGATATCACGCCGTACGGAGAAATGATGACTCCTCAATATATCAAGAGACGCATTTAATGCCCTCGATAATTCGAGAGACGCATTTAATGCCATTTTCCCGCCCATCGAAATGACGGCGTCGCGGATACAAAACGACAAAAATTATTTACGTCGGCTATTCCCTCTTAAGTTTTTACCCCCGAGCTGAGCAGAACACCCTCGAGGGTAAAAAGGGGGCTTCTGTTATGGGTAAAAAGCCGACCTGGAAGAAAGCTTGTTTTGCCGACCCGAGAAAGACGAGCCGACCCGTCTTTCGTCCAGATACGAATCAGGTCGCGTCTACCCGATTGAAAAAGGGTCGGCTCGGTCCGATGTAATGAAGGTCGTCCTAAGCGAGCTGAGATGTAAATTTTCAATCTTGGGCTCACGCCAAGATATCAGGAGAAAAGATCGACATCCCCAGCTTTTAGGGATAAGGATCTTCATTTGTTATGGGCAGATCCGAGGATCTCGGAAACCCAACTGGCAGTCCGCTAGAATCACAACTCTCCGAAGGGCAAGCAATCTGTCAACCTAAGTCTATAAATAAGGATATTCTCTCCATTATCAAGGTATGCAAGTTAATATCGATCTACACCAAGATATTATTTTACCCAGAAAATTACTGACTTAGGCATCGGAGGGTTATTGGCTGGACCCCAGCCACCCCCCTTACCCTCTGTGTTCTTTTGCAGGATCTACGGATTCCATTATCTTAGTCCTCTTCTACCAGAAGTCCGACTCCATCCAACTGATCATAGATCTGCATTTTTGCCTGTTGACCATTTTTTGGTAACAACACACTCTCTCTCTCTCTCTCTCTCTCTCTCTCTCTCTCTCTCTCTCTCTCTCTCTCTCTCTCTATATATATATATATATATATATATATATATATATATATATATATATATATATATAGAGAGAGAGAGAGAGAGAGAGAGAGAGAAAGAGAGATGATCACGTGCGCACCCTGGTATTGGGTTCGAACTCTATTTCTCGGGCAGGATGAGTTGACATCTCCTAATTATATAACCCCACCATGATGTATGTGTTATATCCACACCATTCATCCATTTTATTAGATTATTTTAGATGATGGGCTCAAAAGTGAGGCAGAACTAAAGCTCAATTGGACCACACCGCAGAAAGCAATGGGACAATGACAATTACCATTGAAACCTTTCCTGGGCTGACCATGATGTTTATTTGCCATCCAACCTATTCATAAGGTCACACAGACCTAGATAATGGGAAAATACAAATATCAGTTTGATCCATAAATTCGGTGGACTCCAAAAGGTTTTGGGTGGTAGGCACTAAATCCCCACTGTTTCCTGTGGTGCAGTCCACTTTGAGCATTCGATCTGTCTCATTTTTTTAGCTCATCACCTAAACTAATTTTTCAAAATAAATGAAAAATGTGGATATAAAATACATGCATCAAGGTGGGCCCCATGGTAAGGGATTCACTTTCTTGGGGGTGGCCGGGGCTGTGCGCAGCCCGTTCCACCCCCACGCCGTCACGCTCCAAGGACGATTGCTTGCGAGAGCCTTTTGCAAAATTTCCTTGGATGGAAGCTGGGTGTGGCACACCTAATGATTGTAAGAAATCCACCCTATCCGTCTATTTTTAGAGATCATGTTAGGAAATGAGCCTAAAAATGAGGCAGATCCAAAATTTAAGTGGGCCGCATGATAAGAAACAATGTTTTCCTATGAGGATTGAACATCCACTGTTGAAACAATTGTGGGACAACAAAAGCTTTTGATCAGGCTAATATTCCCGTGCTTTTTGTTCATCCCAGTAGGAATGAATTAATGAACGGTACGGATGGAATATAAACATCCTGGTAGACACCAGGTAGGTGTCAACAATAGGCATTTTCCTAGCCACTTTTTCAGGTCATGCGGCCCACTTGAGTTTTGGATCTGCCTCATTTTTGGGTCCTCGGGTGACATGATCTGGCCAAACGGATGGACCGGGTGGATTTCTCACAAACATCACAGTGGGCCCCACCCAGCTTCGGTCCCAGACGTTTTTGGGAAAGGCTTGGACAGGCAATCTGCGTCCCAATGGGACAGCGTGAACAAGGGAGCTGATTGTCGTGGTATGTGTTATAGGCAAAATGGTGGAGATAAGATTTCACGTGGAAATGTCCATTCGACTCTCGAGATCATCTGATCGAGAGTCGAATATTGGACAAGTGCGGAACGCCCATTCGACTCTCGAGATCATCTGATCGAGAGTCGAATATTGGACAAGTGCGGAACGCCCATTCGACTCTCGAGATCATCTGATCGAGAGTCGAATATTGGACAAGAGCGGGACGCCCATTCGACTCTCGAGATCATCTGGTCAGGAGTCATGGATAGTCAAAATACGGAAAACTAGATTCGCGAGTAGACCTTCTCACAAGTCGTTGAAAGATATTATACCCAAAGTATGTACGTGGACTCGCGACCACATTTTAACCTGCGAGCAGCTTTATTGCGGGCGTCTCCTTCCTTGTCGGAGGTCATGACTCCCAGCTGCGGGCGTCTCCTTCCTTTTCGGAGGCCATGACTCTAACTATGGCTTCTGGCCGGATCAATCCGGATTTTAAGGGATTGCCATCTAGGGGCGTGATTGTTGGAAGATATCATTGGCTTGGATCTGACTAAAAAGATAGGATCTTATCCCACGAAATCAGCGGATTCTCAGTATCGTATGCGATATCAACGGGATTTCGACATCTCACGTAACAAATTGGGTTGCTTCAGATCTATATAAAGGGGTGACTCCATTAAGAGAAAGGTACGTACTAATCATTCAAGCTGGGTCCCGTTTTGCTTGTCTTCTCTTCTGTGGCCTAACTTAAGCGTCGGAGGGCTAACGGCTGGTCCCCAGCCACCCTTATTCGCTGTCTTATTTCAGGTCTGGTGGTAGAAATCTCTCCTGGAGCGAAGGAGAAAAGCCGAAGGATCTCGTTACAAAATCTGACATTAACAGTTTGGCGCCGTCTGTGGGAACGACTTGATCATCAAAATCAATCGTGTTAACCATCGATCAAAATCCTTCAGTGATGCCTCCTAAAAAGACTGTTCATCCTTCAACTTCAAGGCAGGCACCACCTCCGC
>PVNU02001567.1:0-20728 GCA_003013855.2 Liriodendron chinense
TAGCTATCCTTCCAGTGAGTGCCGGTTTCTCGAACAGGTACTTGAGCGGATCCATGCGAGCAGAAGGAGAATAGGGAATGCAATCATGTATTGACGGAGTCGCTGAGTTGCCCAGACTAGGGCGAGGCAAGTCTTCTCGATCGGGGAATACCTGGTCTCGTAGTCGGTGAACTTTCGACTCAAATAGTATATTGCTTGTTCCTTCTTCCTGGTCTCGTCGTGTACCGAGGACACAGCCATGGCTTCTGCTGCTACCGAGATGTATAACAATAGTGGTCGTCCAGGAGTGGGCGGCACTAGGACTGGAGGATTCATGAGATACTTCTTGATGCGGTCGAAGGCGACTTGGCAATCATCATTCCATTCTTTTGGGACGTTCTTCCGAAGGAGCTTGAATATGGGCTCACAGATAGGTGTGAGCTGTGCGATGAAGCGACTGATGTATTGAATTCTGCCGAGGAAGCCACGAATTTCTTTCTTGTTCTAGGAGGGGGCATCTCGATGATTGCTCTGGTTTTGGTCTCGTCGACCCTGATGCCATCTTCGCTCACCATAAAGCCGAGGAGCTTACCTCCCATTGCACCGAAGACACACTTCTGAGGGTTGAGGCGAAGCTTGTACTTTTCTAATCTGTTGAATAACTTCTTCAGATCTTCAAAGTGTCCTTCAATTGTGCGAGATTTGACGATCATGTCGTCCACATATACTTCGAGCTCTTTGTTCATCATGTCGTGGAATAGTGCTGTCATTGCTCGCTGATATGTTGCTCCTGCGTTCTTCAGACCGAACGGCATTACCCTGTAACAGAAGGTTCCCCAGGGAGTGATGAACGATGTCTTCTCGCGATCTTCGACGGCCATCTTGATCTGATTGTAACCTGAGAACCCGTCCATGAATGAGAAGATCTTGTATCCTGCAGTGTTGTCGACTAGAGTGTCGATATGTGGCAAAGGGAAGTCATCTTTTGGACTGGCTTTGTTGAGATCTCGGAAGTCGATGCACATTCGAACCTTGCCGTCCTTCTTTGGTACTGGCACGATGTTGGCGAGCCATTCAGGGTAGTTGGAGACTACCAAGAATCCCGCGTTGTACTGCTTGATGACTTCATCTCGGACTTTCAGAGCCCATTCTGGCTTCATTCTTCGAAGTTTTTGCTTCACGGGCTTCATATCTGCCTTGGTTGGCAGATGGTGTACAACGAGCTCTTCATCGAGCCCCGGCATGTCTTCATATGAGAACGCGAAGTTGGACAATCTTGGAGCTAGGAACTCTATCATTTTCTGTTTCATCTCAGGTGGCAACGATTTTCCAATGCGTACTTCCCTAGGGATCTCAGGCGTCCCCATGTTTACTATCTCGAAATCATCGGCTACAACATTGGCTTTAGATTCGAACTTTTTGAGGAGATCCTCTAGTTCGGGAGCTGGATCATCATCTTCCTCGTCCCGAGCTTCGTCCAGACCCATGAGCTCAAGTCTAATTCGATGTCGAAATCATATGATTCGACTTCAAACTCATGCGACTCTTTAGACGAACTTGGCACACTATTGAATGCAGGGAAAGAAATATTTTTTGATTTTTGAGATTTTTCTGAAATTGAGATGCTAGATGTTTTTGGTTTTTGAAAGTTTTTGATTTTTTTGGCTTTTCGAAATTCACGGGACTTTGAACAAGTGGGCATTGCAGACCATGATTGAGCCCAACTTGTTCCAAAGTTCCGGTCGCTGCTTAAACAGGCGTTTTTTTTTGAAGCCAGAGCCCTCAGATGGCTCTTTGGCTGATTCAAAAGTGAGGGGAACAGATGACCATTCAGGACCCCACACTTCCTCCCCTGAAGAGGTGGGGGTTGATGATTTGGGCGAAGAGTCACGATCTGGCCCAATGACCATGACTTCTTGCTGGTCAGGTTCGAGATCTGAGTCGTACTCAGTCCCTCCCGGATCACTTACCTCGCATTGCAGTTCGTCTGGTTCCACAGCTAGACACAAGTTTGGAACCTGGACATCAGACCAATCTAGGGCTGGCCACTTCCCTTTCTTGGTCCAATGGATGGGCTGCTTCTGCCCCTGGCTGATGATTGATGATGTTGACTTTGCAGAGATGGGCAAGTCGTGCCCCTTGCTAATTGGTGATGAGATGGGCGAGTCGTGCCCCTTGCTGATTGAAGTGGGCAGGTTGTGCCCCTGGCTGATTGAAGTGGGCAGGTTGTGCCCCTGGCTGATTGAAGTGGGCAGGTTGTGCCCCTGGTTGAGAGAAGTGGGCAAGTTGTGCCCCTGGTTGGGAGCAGGTGTCAGAGTAACCTGGTCCTGAAGCTGCTGTATTTGTCTTCCTTCTTCGTCTTCATCATTTCCTCCTTCTTCTGGAGGCTTAGAGGGTTCGAGAATCTGATCCCATCGAATGGGGGGCCACGTGGCCCAAACTAGGCTCATCGGGAGGCCTTTGTGTAGTGCAGTCGGTTGATTCCCTCCTGGATCTTTGCAAGGTTCTCCTGGCTTGACGAATTGGATGGGTGAGCACCGAAATTTCTTCCTTCTCTTGTCCATGAAGGTTGCCCTGTATCCGAGTCCCCACTTGCGTTGGTTATATACTAGCGATACCTTTCTGGACTTGAAGTGATTCTTCATTCGGTATTTGAGGCTCAGACGCTCTGCCGGTGAAAAGACACGGTCCACCCTTATCGGTTCTGGATTGGCGATAGAGTTCACAGTCCGAATTCGAAACTGTGAAACGGGATGTCTTCTTCAGAGTGCTGGATATCGATGACCGGGATGTCTGGTTCAGTGGCAGTAGCATTGGAAGGAATGATGAGCTCCTTCTCTGCATGGATAGAGATCACTTGATTTCCACAGATATACTTCACTCGTTGATGCAGGGTTGATGGCACAGCTCCAACCTTGTGCAGCCACGGTCGTCCGAGCAGCATGTTGAAAGAGGCTGATATATCCAGGATTTGGAATGTGATGGTAGAAACTTCTGGACCTATCTGTACCTCTATGTCGACCTCCCCTTCCACTGATCGGCGGGTGTGTCAATGCTCTGACGCATATGGTGCTGGGTCGGAATGAAGAAGGACTGATTCCCAGGCGTTCCGCGGTCTTGAGTGGGCAGACATTTAAGCTTGAGCCATTATCGATAAGGACCAGCGGAACACAGAGGTCTTTGTATCGTAAGGCTATGTTGAGGGATCGCCCATGATCTCGTCCCTCTGGTGGCAACTCATTATCGGTGAAGGTGATGGCGCGCGGAGCCAGTAGCTGTCCAATCATCAATGCAATTATCTCTGGTGCCGTATCGGAGGAGACATGAGCATCATTCAAGGTCTTGGCAAACATTTCTCGGTGTATGCGAGATGTGCAGAGTAGCTCCCATACTGAGATTTGTGCAGGGATTGACTTGAGCTGAGTTGCTACATCGTATGCGGCTTCATTTTTGCTGCCGAGGCCTGAGAGGACGCCTTTGGGATCTCCTCTGTTTTGATTATCTCTTCGGATGCAACGCCCGTTGGGATTCATGTTCCCCACTTCCGCACATTCTGGATAGTGCCATGGAACCTCTTTGTAGTTTTCCTCCCTTTTGCCTTCTAGGACCACTGGTTCTTGCAACGGTGCTGGTGTGGGTACCAGATCTTCCTCGTATAGAGCTTTTGCCTTGAGAACTACATTGTTGCCTGTGCTGAAGGGGTAGTATCGAGGCTTGTCTTCATAGACCACATAAGGTCGTGGTCCTGGCTTGACTGTTCCTGGGGCAGGAGGCTCCCATGGAATGAATACTGGTCCTCTTGATATGGCAGGAGGTTTCTCTGTTCGTCCGAGCTGCCGTAGCGTGATTGATATGCCTCCGGGACTTGCCCCTTGCAATATGACAGGCTTGACTGGAAGAGATCCTTCCAAGACAACGGGCTCTTGCTGCTGATGAGTATAATCCTTCCATTGCGGATTGGATTGTTCTGGAGTTGCCCCTTGCAAGATGACAGGTTCGTATGTGGGCTCAATGTATGATTGTGCTCCTTCCAGGACGACTGGTTCCCAGCTTGAATGGTTGTAAGGTGCCCCTTGAACAACTGGTATATCGTATGGAGGTGCTCCTTCAAGCACTACTGGCTCGGAGATTGAAGGAAGAAAGGGACTTGCCCCTTGCAAGACTGGAGGAGGATTTGTTGGCTCATAGGTGTAGGCATGAATGGACTGAATAGGGGAGAAGAAGCGATCGATATGGTCCCCTTCTTCTATACTATTGACGGCAGGGCCACGAGACGAACTGGGGTCCGTTGGATGCTGAGGCAGAGGATTCTGAAGGATGTTGGTGGAAGCTGCTGGAGAAGTTCCAGGGACCGAGATGACGATCTTGCGGTCATCAATCAGGTCTTGTATGGCATTTTTCAAAGTATAGCATCGATCAGTGGCGTGGCCAGTCCTTGATGGTAGGCACAGTACTCATTTTCTCGGTAATTTGGAGGCAGAGGATGAGGCGGAGGCCTAGGTGTCATCAGAGTGAGTAACTGCTTTTGTACCAGCGTAGTCATGATTTGACTAAGTGGTTGACTGAGTGGAGTGAACTTCCTGAACTCCCTGTAATTCTGCCTGTTCTGGTATGAGTATTGGCCATTTCCCCTGAACTGCTGTTTCGAGGTGGCTGTGGTGAGGATTCGGTTGTGGCTGATATCGCTGAGGCTGATGCTGAACTTGATTCTGCTGATACTGTTGACGTCCTTGGGGGAGTACGTTGATTTCCTTGAGCAGTGGTGTTGATGTTGTTTACCTCTGTTAGGCGGGAGGAGAACCACTGCGGTTTCCATTCCCGTGCCTGATAGGTCTTCCTTCCACTCTGTTCCTCTTGACTGGAGTGGCTTGATGAGGCCATGGGGAAATCGTCCCGGCCCGGATTCCTGCTTCAACTTGCTCTCCAGCACGGATTAGCTGCGAGAAGTTCGCATACGGATGCGAGATGAGATACCCGGATATGCCTGGGTATGTTGAATGAACAATCATGGAGATTTGTTCTTCATCGTCGATGGGTGTCCGCATTCTGGCTGCCATAGCTCGCCAACGTCCCACATAAGCTGATAGTGTTTCATCACTCCTTTGCCTGAGTGCTGCAAGGTCGGCTCTTCTGGGCGCCATGTTGAGATTATATGCGAATCTGTCGACGAAAGCCTGGGAGAGCTGTTCCCATGTTCTGATGCGGTGGCAGTCCAATGAAGTGTACCAATCTAGGGCATCGCCCTTCAGAGATTTTTGGAACAATCGAATGAGGGCCCCTTCGTTTCCTGAGATTGCACTCAGCTCTCCACAGAAGGCCTTGAGATGTGCTGTGGGACAACCGCTGCCGTCGTATCTTTTGAACTTTGGAACCTCAAAGTTTTGAGGTACCTGAGCATCTGGGAAAGGACACAAGTCTCTGAACTTGGTCGAAGGTAAGTCGATTCCTTGCTGTCGCTGAAGCTGATTTTGCAAGATCTGGAACTGCTCCCGCAACTCGTCCAGTCCTGAGTGATCTGTTCGAGCGACTGGTGCCTCTGGAGTATAAGGCACGTTCTTCTTCGGCATAGTGGTCGATGTCTTCGACCCTATGGGCTTGCTGAAAAGCAACCGCGGGTTGCTGAAATTGGTTTGATGATTGAACTGGATTCTGATGAACTTGAGCTTGAAATGATGGTGACTGAACTGGAGACTGTACTGAAGGTTGAACTGGAACTTGCTGGAAATTAACTGGATTTTGCTGAATTGAAGATTGCTGGAAATTAACTGGATTTTGCTGAATTGAAGATTGCTGGAAATTAACTGGAATCCCATCGGCGGGGATGTGCTGGAATTGAAAAGTGCTCCTGTTTGCAGGAGGCTGAGATGCTGGGAAGTGACCCCCTTGTTGGGTATTCGCCACTGTCCGCTGATTGATGTGGGCTTGACACTGACCCCCATTGTGGGCATTCGCCAGTGCTGTCCCTGTTGCTGGAAATTGAATTGAAATCCCATCGGCGGGGATGTGCTGAAATTGAAAAGGTGTCCCATCGGCGGGGACGTGCTGAGATCTACTGAGATTGTTGTTTGCAAGATTGACTGGAAGCTGACTGGATGTTCCTGCAACGGAGGTGCTCTGAGATGGCCTTGTCGTCGTAGGAAGATATTGAGAAGGATGCCCCACAGCGAAGGGCTGAGATGGCTGCTGTCGGTAGTCTTGGGCAGACTCCGATGGTTGTGCTTGATTTGAACTGGAGGCCGGGAGGACCCGGCATGGCTGCTGAGCTTGCTGAACTGGGCCAACCTGATTGTTGGCTGCTGCGGTGGTTTGTGCTTGCATGAATTGCAAGAGCATTTCTTGCATTGCTCTCATTCCTTGTGCCAATTCTTGTATGATTGGCGTATTGTCAACGGGCTGTTGCGCTGGAGGTTGCGCTTCGGCTATTTCGAGAGCAGGGAAGTGATGAGTTTCTTCTTCGTGGTCGGACATGGCTTGCTGAGCCCGAGTGCGGATTATGCTGCGGAAGGGAAGTTGTCTCCGCGTACGTTGAGCCCGAGGAGGCGCAATGGTGAGGACTGTACCCTACTCTTTTTGGGTTTTGGGATTTTCTATTTTTTTTTGGTTTTGGAATTTTCTATTTTTTTTGTGTTTGGGTTTGGGTAGAATGCTATGCAGATGAGATTGTATGAGGATTAATGACTTTCAAGTACGGGAAGGATTCTGTTTTCAAGTTGGATCACGACTAGTGGGACTAGCTATTCCCCAGCAGAGTCGCCATTCTGTGGACCCTCGCCGATTTTTCCGCGCTCCCACACGACGTCGTTCTCCCTTTCCCTTTCCTTTCGGAAAAGAGAAGATGTGCGTGAGTGCGAAATCGCCGTTGTGCCACTGGCTTGCCTCGTTCTCGAGGGCTTCGTTTGGTTGTCGTATTGAGCTGGATGTGCTTAAATGAATTTATATAAGACCAGAGTCGCCACTAGCCAGTTACTTCGAATCTACAGTCGGCTAGACCCCGTAGAAACGTTAGAGAAGGGAATCCGAAGATTCCTTCCTCTAAAATGACTCCTGTTGATCTGCGGCCAGAGATTCAAGGTAAGGGATCACGGTTACAGGGTGGGAAGAGGTTAGGCACCCCACACACTGCACGTACCGAAGTACGGTCTCTACTTCACAGAATCGATCGGTTACTTGAAAGTCTAGTTTAATCCTCGTATATTCTCATGTATGACATGATGCATGAATGCGGGTCTGAACAGTAAGAGTTTCTGATGGGCAGGTTCCAACAACGGGCAAGCCCAGAGCGTACGCTCGAACTGACAGGTGCTTAATGTAAGACGTATGCAGTGTGCTTGAATGATCAAGGTGTTTTATGGTGAAGCATGAATGCAGGTCTGAACAGTAAGAGTTTCTGATGGGCAGGTTCCAACAACGGGCAAGCCCAGAGCATACGCTCGAACTGACAGGTGCTTAATATAAAGACATATGCATGTGTACTTGACGGATCAAGGTGCTAGTAGTGAAGCAGGGGGGTTGGAAGAAAAGTAAATGTTGCACTTATGCTAGATGCGAATGAGATGATGCTGGAAAAAGAGTAGCTGGATGGACGGAGGTGTCGCAAGGGTTGGCTTCGAGTGGCTGGATCAGGACTTGGATGGCTTGGGAGGCTTGGACCAGTGGTCAGGCTGGGCTGGACCAGGGCTAGACTCTCCTCACTCGGGCTCTCCTTGGTGGAAAAATGGGCTAAAGGGGAAAGGGGACTTGGATCGCACTCGGGCTGAATGGGCTTCGAATGGATTGTTGAAATGAGAAGGGGAGGGGGGTATTTATAGCAGCAGAGAGTGGCAGCTCTCGTAATTTTTTCCGGGCGGCCTGCCATGGGCCGCCCGTACGGCCACTCCTCGGTTTCCACGCGAGTACGGCCGTTCCCTCGGGGCTGCTGTTGGACTCGCTGGTCGACTCAGTGAGTTGACTCAGCGGGTCGACTCGGTGGTTTGACTCGACGGGTTGACTCGACGGGTTGACTCGGTGTTTTGACTCGACGGGTTGACTCGACGGGTTGACTCAGCGGGTTAACTCAGCGAGTTGACTCAGTGAGTTTGACTTTTTTTTTGGGTCTTTTTGACTGGCTTTTCTTCTGGGGGGTTTTTCGGGGTGTTTAGGACTGGGTTGACTGGGTTCAGGCTTGAACTGGGCTATGGAATGGGGCTACAAGGGTGAGTTTGGCTGAGTTTGGACTTGGGATTTGGGGGTATGGTCCTCCGTTCAACCAGCTATCTCTACCAACAGTGTAGCCGAAGGTGGGGTGTCTACAGATGCCCCTCTTTGGCAGAGGTTGCATGCAACCGAATGCCAAAGCGAGTGGACACCCCACTTCTGACCCGGTCATTCATGGATCATGGTCTGAAATCTTTGCTTGCTTTTGCATCTGTGCCAGTTGATTGTTTGGAGATCGCTCACTTGCACATACCGCGAGAGTTTGGAGAAAACGTTGCGATTGTCCCTGCAGTTTGCTGCAACCTGGGTACCCAATCGCAACCCTTCCATTCCTGACCGGTACTAACATCGGAAAGGTACAGCAGAGCCTCTGCGTCGACAGTCTTACGAGGTTACTGACCCTGTGATTGATTGTATGTTTGATGTTTTCCCAGATCACTCCAGGAGTACTTGTTTCGCTTGACTGTCAAAGTGGTTAGACGCCCTGCGTCCGATAGTCTTACGGGATTCTACTACGCCGACTTGGACTCAGTCAAGGTACTTCAGGCATCCACGCCTAGGTATGTGCGGGTGAACTCTTTCCACCCAATCTGCTGATTTTGATACTTGGGTTACAATTCATCGTTTCCACCTGTTCAAATGGTTTCTTTGACCGAGCCTTTTGGCTTTCATCTTTTTTGTATCTTGGCATGTGGTACGACCGCACTGACACTGGAGTTCAGTTCGATCGTACTTTGAGTGCATTGGATCCGATGGTCTCCGGGGAAACCAACGAGACATCGGATCTTATTTGATTTTTGCGTCGGCTCCTACCAGAGATATGGAAGATCTCCCAGCGTATTGGAGGCAGAACGCTCTACTGGAAAAATATTTTTTTGATTTTTGAAAAGATACCCACTCTGAGGAGTGATACTCCGTGGGTTTTTATTTGCAAATAGAAATATTTTTTGTCTTTTTGAAATGAAAATCTGGTTTGCATGTGCCTCCACTAGGGATACCTGTGGGGTCTTTAGCTAACCGACTTTTATTTTGAAAACAGGTAAACATGATGATTGATGCGATGGATGCTGATGCATGGAGATGCATGATGAATGCGTGGCTTGGTTCATTCTCTTTTCGTTTGATGATTTTGCTTTTGCTATGGGTGTAGAGAACTTTGAGCTTATTGCTTGTAGGGTTGTGCTTCCCTTGGGGATTTTTCTTTTTGATACGGAGGTTTGGACAGCGGGTTGGTCAAGATCCCGACCCATGGTCGATCAGGTCCATCGTCCCAAGATGCCGTTTCTTTGCTAATGAGAATGTACGAGGATATCATTCGACTTCAAGATGTTCTTCTGGGCATACATGTGATTGAGATGATGTTTGGTTGCCCATTTTGGTCAAGATTCCAATTTGCGGGCGATTGGATCCGTCATCCCATACTGTGAAGTGAGCGGAGTTCAAGACTCCTGAATTGTAGTGCTGGGGATGCTAATTTTGTGATTTTTTTTTGTAGATATGTGGTCCGAATCTTTACCTGAGCGATCAGAATAGAGATTTTATTGAAAACACAGGAAATATTTTTGTGATTTTTAAATATTTTGATTGAAAGCAAGGGAAATATTTTTGTGATTTTTGCAGATATTTGATGGAAATATTTTTGTGATTTTTGAAGAGATGATTTTGCAATGTTTTTGTATTTTGTGATTTTTCTGAAATGCAGGGAAAAGATATGGAATTTCCATCCACTTCCAGCTTCTACTGCTGGTAAGGCACCCGAGTCTCACACAGTTAAGTGCCGTAGTTTTACATCTTCGGATGAGGGGATTTTGAGGGTTTTCAGTCAACACACCCACAAAGTTGCCTGTTCCTCATGTGCAATGCACATAGACCACGTATCGTCCGACGGACTCCTTCGGCCACAAGATGAGCCACATCCTCACATTTCCCTTAGTCAATCCAGTTTGGGGTCTTACGTTGCTCACAATTCCGTGAGGGTGAGCTTCACCTCCCAACAGCCTTAATCCCCTTCATGAGTTCTAGGAACAGGGAACATCCGTCAGCTTCAACAGCGACTTCCAACTCAAGGTTGTCTATCATGGTGCGTTCAACACGAACAGGATTGCGGAGTTCTTCCCGCCTCAGCCTTTACCTGTTTAAAAGATTCCAGACACCCGTACGATCAAGTGTCAGCCATGTCTGGGACAGGTTAGGAAAGAAAGCCCCGAGAAGTTAATCCCAGTGTAGTTTTAGGTCTTCGGACACTGGGGATAAATTGATGGATCAAAACTGGTGATGAGAAATTTTTTTGTTTTATATTGTATATATATTTTATTTTTTTTTGTTTTGAAAAGGTTCCAGATTTCAACTCGGGTGATCAAGATTGATACTGGTTTTTATGGAAAAGTTTTAAAATACTTTTGGTATTTTTGAAATGATCCGGGTTTATCGAACCATGATCCCAACGGTCGAGGCCGATGCCGGTTTTTGGTTGAAAGCGAGAAAGGTCCCCCGAGAATTAATCCCAGTGTAGTTTAAGGTCTTCGGACCATGAAACTGTACAAAAGAGGGGCAAACATGTTTTTTTGTTTTTGGAAAAATGTCCGGTGTCAGCGGATGGACAATCCAGACTGATGCCGGTTTTTATTGAAAATCTCTCGGGATGTCGATCCCGACGTAGTTTAAGGTCTTCGGACCAAAACTTTAAAAGCGGGGCTGGTAATATATTTTTATGATTTTTGAAAATGTCCGGAGTCATTGATCTTGAGCAAACAAGACCGACGCCGGCTTTTATTGAAAATCTCTCGGGATGTCGATCCTGACGTAGTTTAAGGTCTTCGGACCCAGACTTAGTAAAAAGGGGGGGCAAACACATTTTTTTTGTTTTCGAATGATCCAGATCATCAGATCTTGACCTGAAAGGCTGGGATCGATGTTGGTTTTTATTAAAAATCTCTCGGGACGTTGATCCCGACGTAGTTTAAGGTCTTCGGACCCAAAACTTTAAAAGAGGAAAGACATTTTTTTGTTTTTTTTTTTTTTGGAAAAAATTCTGGGTCATCGATTCTGATTTTGATGGTCGAGATCGATACCCATTTTTATTAAAAATCCCTCGGGATCTTGATCCCGACGTAGTTTAAGGTCTTCGGACCATGAAACTGTACAAGTGATGTATATATTTTTTTGGTTTTCTGAAAATGTCCGGAGCCACCAGATCTTGAAGAAGACTGATGCCGGTTTTTTGACAATCCCTCGGGATCTTGGTCCCGACGTAGTTTAAGGTCTTCGGACCATGAAACTCATACATGTGAACAGTAATCAAGGGTGGAGATTCTTGGGATTCTTCTTGGAATGGTTTGGATCATCTGGTCATGCCTTTGGATGGTTGAGATCATTGTTTGACTAAGTCAAATTCTTCTTTCTTTTTCTTGGAAATTTCATGGAACTTTTCCACATCATCCACCCAATTTCTCACCACATTTCTCATGAGATGAGATTTGGTGAGATTTTCTCTTTTTTCTCACCATTCTCTTCCATCACTTCATTCTTACATGAAGGTACAAGATTCATTTGCAACCACCCTTCCCAAGGAGGAGTTCTTCCCAAGGAGAGGGAGAGGGAGGTCGTTTCACCTAGGTAGAGGCTAGGACGGCCTCCCATGGGCCCCCGCCCGGTCTCTGCCTCCTGGTCTCTCAGGGCTGGGTAAAAGGGTGCCTTCCCTTTTCTATATAACATGGGACACCCTCCCCCCCTCAAACATGCAATCTCTCTCTTCTCTCTCTCATACTCTTTCTTTCTTCAAGTTTCCTCTCTCTTCTTGGTGGTCCTTTGCTCTTTTCAAGTGGTGGGCCTTAGAGAAACTTGGGACAGCAAGGTGGTCCTTCTTTGGTGAGTGGTAAAGGTATGGACCACTTCCTTTCTCTTTCTTGTCCTTTTCCATCTTCCTTGTCTCTTCTCATGATCCTTTTTCTTTTTCATGTAGCTATTCAAAGGGGTGTGAAGGTGGGCCCAAGCATTCTTGATCTTTTCTTAGATCTCAAGTCTTTCAAAGGTGGTGCTTGGAGAAGGACATTGCAAGCTCTCCACTTCATCATTTTTTCCGTTTTCACACTCCCTCCATGTGCATGTAAGGAGTAATTTTGCCATGTCATCAAGTGTGCATGGCAAAATACTCTATCTTTTTCATGGGAGTTGGGCCTCTTCTCATGTGTATCAAATGGGCTCAAAGTGAAGTCATGGCCCTTGGTGTATTTGATGGGCCCAATGCTTCATTTTGGGCTTCCTCATGCTTTCTTACTCTTGTCATTTTTTTTTTGAGCTTTCTATTTCTTTTCCCTTTTCTTTTTCGAAATTTGGGCCCATGGGCATGGTAGGGCCCATCTCAAGTTTTGGGCTCATGGGGCTCACTTTAGGTGACCCCATCTTTTTTCATATATGTATAGACCAAGATGACTAGCCCATTCTTCATTTTGGATCTCAAGTGGGCTAGTTTTCCTAGTTGGGCCTTTATGGACAGTGGCCCAACTCTTCCATATGATGTACCTCCTTGTACAAAGTGTAGTGGGCTCCTTGAAGTTTTTCATGTGGATGGGCTTTTGGGCCTTCGTTGAAACTTGGGCACTTCTTTGAACCATGTGTGCCCCCTATACTTTGTTCATGTAGGATTTTTCTTTTCATGCTTTCTCTCTTGATGGATGGAGGACTTTAGTTACTTGACCATCTACAAGTCTCATGAGTGAGTTGTTCCCCAATCTCACTAAGTTCGAATGGTTTTCCTTGTGGTAGGAATGTGGTTCTCAAGAGTTTCCCTTTAATGCTATCCACCTCAAATGGATAATTCTCAAGTGAGCTATTCATACAACCATGGGTCCTTGATCTTTTCTTTGGGGACTTGGTGGGTCATCCACCATCATTCTCAAGTATGGGTGATTTTTCTTTGAATTTGTGGGAGAAATGGATGGTATGGATAGGATGATAAGATGGGACATGGGCGAAGCTATGCATCCCTTGAATGTGGGCCCCATGGATGATGTGATGGATGGTGGTGATGGGACCATGATGGACATAGATGGGCTGATCTCATGCTTGGATGGGATGGATGGTTCAGATGGTACCTTTGACGGTTTGGATGCTCTGGATGAGGGCCAGGATGTGCGGTATACTTCTTTGGGTGGACTTGATGTGATCATTGATGATGTCCCCTGATGATGGATGGTGTGGATGCCTCGATGATCCCTTTGATCGGCCAGGATGATGATTGGATTCATGATTTCCTGTTGGAGGGGGCCGCAGGTCCAAATCTGACCGTTGATTCTTCGATCGGGGCTGCCGGGACCCTTTTTGATGGTTCAGATGTATTCTTTGACGGTCAGATTAGCCAGGATGTCACAATGTGCGGTGTGATCTTCACTGATAGTCCTTTTGATGGGGAGCATTGTCCTTCCCTTGGTCATCGGTCCTTTGCGCACTCTGTTCATGAGGTGGGTGAGTCTTCTCATGCGGCTGAGATTATGACAGTTTCAGACAGCGATGCGACTATATCAGACATAGCCATCACTGAGGACAGGTCAGAGGCTGTCGAGTCTGCAGAGGTTCCAGCTTTTCCTTCTTCTTTGCCCGTTGACCTTCCGATCCTTGATGAGTCATCATTGATTTCTGGGCCTTTTGTGCTGGAGGGGGTACCAGTGAGGACTTGTCAGCTGCTTCCTCGTTCTTCTTGCTCGCCACGACTGCTTGCTTGGCTTGACAGTTTGTCAGCTTATGAGATTCGGGAGTTAGAGTCCTATGGCTTCGGCAGTCTGATCCATATGGCCAGAGTTGATATTGACTGGAGGATGCTCGGAGCTGCCTTGATTGACTGGGTCCCTTCGTTGAACTTGTTTGCGTTCAACGATATGGAGATGGGGCCTTCTTTGTAGGAGCTTGCACGCTTGACAGGCTTACCCTTGGATTATACTCAGTACTTTTCGCCGAAGACATCGCCGAAGACTGCTACACATACACCGCAGAACTGGTTCGGGATCCCCTATCTTGTTCGGCCTGCAGCCGGTGGCCAGGATGCTGTGGTGTTCTCCTTGGACTTGCTGTATGATCTTTTTTCGGGTCTTCAGAGTACGGCCGGCTCTACCTTTGCTCGGAACGCACTGATGTTCTGCTTGATTGCTGAGGTGCTGTTCTCGGGATGGCGCAGATCCCAGACTCCTTTGCTTTTTGAGGTGATGAGCCGAGCTATCCGTCGGCAGGGGATCATTTCTCATCTTGGCCGAGCTATTCGATGGCTGACCGACTGCGCCTTGGGCCGCACTCGTGTCCTTCGCGGCTGCTGTGCATTTCTTCAGGTATTTCTCCTACACCTTTTTTCCTTCTTGCTTTGTTGGGGATTGCTTTGCTTTAGCTGAACTTCTTTTCCTCTCTATGATCAGGTCTGGCTATGGGAGCGTCTTTCTTTGACTATTCCTGTATCATTTCCTGACACCCGTCGCCCAGACCTTATGCGGTACATTATGGAGTTTCTTCCGCATACAGCTAGGATGAGCGAGCCCTTGTATCGCAGGATGTTTGCTGAACTTCGTGACTGGAACGTTCGTGGGAGTCATCTTGGCTTTCACTTTCTCCAGTACTTGCGATGCACACCCGCATCCTCTGATGTTGGTAGGCTTTCGATCCTACTTTCTTACCATCCCATTCGGTTCCTGCGGCAGTTTGGATATGAGCAGGATGTTCCTCTTTTCTTTCACGGGTATCGGGCGTCGAGCACTTCCCTCTAGGTCCTCTGACTTCAGGACCCAGATTGATTGTTCTTGGGCGAGTCACTTGACTGCTGATTTGCTGGGTTTTGAGCAGCGGACTTTTCCGATGGCAACCGCCCCGTACCAGTACTGGGTTGCTGAGCAGTCGTTGTATCGACGTATCCCTTGTTGGCACCAGACTGTTGACGAGGATGAGCAGGATACCTTGGAGATGCTGGCTCTTCATCTGGTTCATATGAACCCTTTGAGGAGCGCCCATTTATCGATCTTGGCTTCCTTTTGGCCACTCATGGCCATCTGCTGTCTGAGATCTCTGCACTTCGTATCATTGTGAGATGATGTCGAGGAGATTGGCTGCCGATCAGAGGTTGTCTGATGAGGAGACAGCGATCCGTACCCTTGAGCGCGATGAGGCGTATTACCTACGTATGGAGGTGAGCAGGTTGAGAGCGAGGTTACTTCATTATGAGTCAGAGGACTCACCTGATGTAGCCGGGGAGGAGGGTAGAGATTGATTGTGTTGGCCACCTGCGCATTCTTTTTTGCATATATGATTGATGATGATGCATTTTTTTTTGTATTTTTTTGAAAAAGATGATATATGTGTAAAAGAAATATGATGCATTTAAAAAAAGAGAAAACTGTTTGAAAATCTACTGTGCCATGAGTTGTCTTCTGAGTGTGTCTGGATTTTGTGTTAGGATATAGGAATCAGAACTGGGCTCGGCCAATGCTTTGACCGATGCCTCGAGATTTGACTTGCTTGATCCTTTGGTTCCCTAGAGATGTAGGCAATGGAAACTCTTTTTCCTGAGATTGTCAGAGTTTGTAGAGCTCTTCGCTCCTGACTGCGCTTCTTTTTGTTCTTGAACTGTAACTGCTTGAACTGATCTGGACCGTTTGCTTTCTTGGTACCTGCACTTTTATTTTTTATTTTTTTTTTCATTTTGAGCCATTTTTGCCTGCAGTGCTCTTTCGAGTTTTCACCACAGCCGGCCTTTTCCCGTCATTTTTGCCTGTGGCGCCCTTTCAGGTTTTCACCACGTCCCGGGTATTTGGTCTTGCCTGCCCCTTGGCAGCTATGCTGTTTTTACCCTTGGAGCCCTTTCAGGTTTTCACCAAGTCCGCTGTATGCCCACTGTTTTTACTCGGAGCGCCCTTTTAGGTTTTCACTCTCCCTCTTGTTTAGGCACACATTTTCTTTTTCTCTTTTTTTTTTGTTTTTTTTTTCTTTCTGGATCTCTGGATAACTGCGGCGGCTAGAGGTCGGGAATCCGTCGTTGCTGGCCGATGGCAATCTTTTCAGCCCTTATCCTGAGTTACGATAATAGAGCTGTCGGTCTTTGCTAAAGACCCTTCTGAGGTGGATGGATGGATAGATGTGTTTCTTCTTGGATTGATTTTTTTTTTCTCTTGGGTGCCTTGCTTTGGCTTCCCTTTTTCTTTCTCTTTCTTCTCTTCTTTTTTTTTTCCTTTTATATCTTTTTCTCTCCTTTTTTTTTTTTTTGAATTCCCCCCTTTTTTTGTATTTTCTTCTTTTTGAATCCTCTTATTTGAAACACTTGTTGGGACGGAAATGATTTCTCAGAGGTCTTAGTTTCGACCTCTTGACTTCAGCTCTATTAAAGTAACCTTTGATAAGGTCAGAATAACTTACCCGTGAAAGATCTTCACGTTGTCGGCGTTGGTTGGCTCAGGAAGATCCACCCTCATGCTGGTGAGTCTGAGGGCGCCTCCGGGAAGTACTTCTCTGAGGATCAGTGGCCCGTCCCACGAGGGTTTGAACTTCCTCTGGGATCTAGAAGGTGCGATGGTAGAATCTTCTTCATGACCATGTCGCCTACCTTGAAACTTCTTTTTCGGACTCTCTTGTTGTAAGCCCGAGCGATCCTTTTCTGATAGCATTGTGAATGACTTAGTGCACGCATGCGCTTTTCATCTGCTAGCTGCAACTGATCGAATCTGGCCCGTTGCCATTCTCCTTCTTCAATTCCGCTTTCTGTAATGGTATTTCCACCTCGACTGGTAGGACTGCTTCCATTCCGTAAGTAAGCTCGAAAGGAGTAACGCCCGTAGCAGACCGTACAGACGTTCAATAGGCCCAAAGTGCATATGGGAGCATATCTGACCAATCTCGATAGGTCACGACCATCTTCTCGAGTATCCTGACGATTGTCTTGTTTGCGGCTTCTACCCCACCATTCATCTGGGGACGGTAGGGCTTGATCGATGACGTTGGATTTTGAATTTACTGAGGAAGTCATCCATCTTCTTGTTGACAAACGGGGTCCCATTATCTGTGATGATAGCATTAGGATTCCATACCGGCATATGATGTTGTTTCTTCATGAATTTGATCACCTGAGATGCTGCAATTGTGGTGTAGGAGCTGCCTCAACCACCCACTTGGTGAAGTAGTTGACTGCCACAAGTATGTACTCATGACCATTTGATGCTTGGGACTGATCTTGCGATGATGTCGAGTCCCCACATGGAGAAGGGCCAGGGGTGGTCAGGTTGTATAACTCTGATGATGGGGCATGGATTTGATTTGCATGCTCTTGACACTTGAAGCATTTTCTGACATGCTGGCAACAGTCTGTCTCCATGGTGAGCCAATAGTAGCCGAGTCGTAGAATCTTCTTTGCCATCATGTGCCCATTCATGTGTGGGCCACAGATTCCTGTGTATTTCTCTCATGATTTTTGCAAGCTTCTGTTTCATCGACGCATCGAAGGAGGATGTGATTATAGGATCGCTTGTAAAGAACTTCGCCACTGATGTGAACTGGCAGGCCAAACGCTGAATGGTTCGGCGATCTGTTGCTGTTGCCGATTCTGGATACTCCTGGGTTTCGAGATATTGCTTGATGTCGGCATACCAGGGTTTCAGGACAGCTTCGGCTTCTTCTATTTGCAGGCAAAAAGCAGGTTCATCTTGAATTTCGACTGTGAGCTCCCATTCTGAAGCTCCTTTCGGGATCTCGAGCATTGATGCAAGCGTGGCGAGAGCATCTGCAAACTGGTTCTTGGCTCTGGGCATATATGAGAAGGTGATTTCCTTGAATTCTTTGATCAGATTGTCAAGATACACATGATATGGTATCACTTCTCGTCTTTGGTCTTCCATTCGCCATTGGTCTGATTGATGATAAGCTGTGAGTCTCCAAATACTCGTAGCTTCTTGACGCCCAAGATTATGGCTTCCTTAAGCCAGCGATGCATGCTTCATACTCTGCCATGTTGTTGGTGCACTCGAATGCTATGCGCCTCGAGATAGGAATAGGGACATCATCTGGAGAGTAGAGGATTGCTCCAATACCACTCCCTTTAGAGTTGCTTGGCGCCGTCGAAGAATAACGTCCACTCACCTTTCTTCTTTTCTTCTTCTTCAAGAGCAAGAGATCTTCATCAGGGAAGAATGTCTTGAGCGGTTGATAATCCAGGAGGGAATGGGCCGCCAGATGATCGGCGAGGGCCTGTCCCTTGATGGCCTTCTGAGTGACATAGGTGATGTCGAACTCAGACAAGAGCTGCCATTTAGCTATTCTTCCAGTGAGTGCCGGTTTCTCTCGAACAGGTACTTGAGCGGATCCATGTGAGCGAGGAGGAGAATAGGGAATGCAATCATGTATTGACAGAGTCGCTGAGTTGCTCAACTAGGGCGAGGCAAGTCTTCTCTATCGGGGAATACCTGGTCTCGTAGTCGGTGAACTTTCGACTCAAATAGTATATTGCTTGTTCCTCTTCCCGGTCTCGTCGTGTTGGCCGAGGACACAGCCAATGGCTTCTGCTGCTACTGAGATGTATAGCAATAGGGGGCGTCCGGGGGCGGCGGCACTAGGACTGGAGATTCATGAAGATTCTCTTGATGCGATCGAAGGCAACTTGGCAATCATCATTCCATTCTTTGGAACGTTCTTCCGAAGGAGCATGAGAATGGGCTCACAATAGGTGTGAGCTGTGCGATGAAGCGACTGATGTATTGAATTCTGCCGAGGAAGCCATGAATTCTTTCTCTGTTCTAGGAGGGGGTATCTCGATGATTGCTCTGGTTTTTGGTCTCATCGACCCTGATGCCATCCTCGCTCACCATAAAGCCGAGGAGCTTTCCTCCCATTGCACCGAAGACACATTTCTGGGGTTGAGGCGGAGCTTGTACTTTTCTAATCTGTTGAATAACTTCTTCATCTTCAAAGTGTCTTCAATTGTGCGAGATTTGACGATCATGTCGTCCACATATACTTCAAGCTCTTTGTTCATCATGTCGTGGAATAGTGCTGTCATTGCTTGCTGATATGTTGCACTCCTGCGTTCTTCAACCGAAACGGCATTACCCTGTAACAGAAGGTTCCCCAGGAGTGATGAACGATGTCTTCTCGCGATCTTCGACAGCCATCTTGATTGATTGTAACCTGAGAACCCCATCCATGAATGAGAAGATTTTGTATCCAGCGGTGTTGTCTACCAGAGTGTCGATATGTGGCAAAGGGAAGTCATCTTTAGGACTGGCTTGTTGAGATCTCGGAAGTCGATGCACATTCGAACCTTGCCGTCCTTCTTTGGTACTGGCACGATGTTGGCGAGCCATTCAGGGTAGTTGGAGACTATCAAGAATCCCGTTTGTACTGCTTGATGAATTCATCTCGGACTTTCAAAAGCCCATTCTGGCTTCATTCTTCGAAGTTTCTGCTTCACTGGCTTCATATCTGCCTTGGTTGGCAGATGATGTTCAACGAGCTCTTCATCGAGCCCCATGTCTTCATATGAGAACGCGAAGTTGGACAATCTTGGGGCTAGGAACTCTATCATTTTCTGTTTCGTCTCAGGTGGCAACGATTTTCCATGCGTACTTCCCTAGGATCTCAGGCGTCCCCAAGTTTACAATCTCAAAATCATCGGCTACAACATTAACTTTAGATGCGAACTTTTTGAGGAGATCCTCTAGTTCGGGAGCTGGATCATCATCTTCCTTATCCTGAGCTTCGTCCAGACCCATGAGCTCGAAGTCTATTCGATGTCGAAATCATATGATTCGACTTCAAACTCATGCGACTCTTTAAACGAACTTGGCACACTTTGAATGTAGGAAAGGAATATTTTTTCGTTTTTGGAGATTTTCCTGAAATTGAAATGCTAGATGTTTTTGGCTTTTGAAAATTTTTGATTTTTTTGGATTTCGAAATTCGTGGGACTTTGAACAAGCAGGCATTGCAGACCATGATTGAGCCCAACTTGTTCCAAAGTTCTGGTCGCTGCTTAAACAGGCGTTTTTTTTGGAAGCCAGAGCCCTCAGATGGCTCTTTGGCTGATTCAAAAGTGAGGGGAACAGATGACCATTCAGGACCCACACTCCCTCCCCTGGAGGTGGGGGTTGATGCTTTGGGCGAAGAATCATGGTCTGGCCCAATGACCATACTTCTCGCTGGTCGGGTTCGGGATCTGAGTCGCACTCAGTCCCTCCCGGATCACTTTACTTCGCATTGCAGTTCTGGTTCCACAGCTAGACATGAGTTTGGAATTTGGACATCAGACCAATTTAGGGCGGCCATTTCCCTTTCTTGGTCCAATGGATGGGCTGCTTCTGCCCCTGGCTGATAATTGAAGAAGTTGACTTTGCAGAGATGGGCAAGTCGTGCCCCTTGCTAATTGGTGCTGAGATGGGCAAGTCGTGCCCCTTGCTAATTGGTGCTGAGATGGGCAAGTCGTGCCCCTTGCTGATTGAAGTGGGCATGTTGTGCCCCTTGTTGAGAGAAGTGGGCAGGTTGTGCCCTGGTTGGGAGGAGTATCAGGGTAACCTGGTCCTGAAGCTGCGTATTTGACTTCCTT
>PVNU02001568.1:0-14847 GCA_003013855.2 Liriodendron chinense
AGAGAGAGAGAGAGAGAGAGAGATTTCATACCAGCAGGCAACGGGAGCGGGGATGGGAGGCGTCGAAGCTTGGAAGCTGTAATGGCGATTTTTGGAGAGAGAGAGAGAGAAGAGAGAGAGAGAGAGAGGAGGGGCGGGAGACGATTGAGAGGAGGGAATGAGGATTTGGGTTTTTTTTTAGGGCAAGGGATGGGTTAATCGGATTGCACGGTCTTATCGTGCGGAGTAAACTCAGTTGGGCTCACCTAGAATGCATGTGCTTTATCTATTCCGTCCATATGTTTTTAAAGCTCATTTTAGTGGTTGAAACCAAAATCTAAGCATATCCTAACCTCAAGTGGACCATGCCGCGGGAAACAGTGGGAATAATGATTTCCACCGTTGAAACCTTCCCAGGCCCCACATTGATGTTTATTTCTCATCCAACCTGTTCATAAGATCACATGAACATGGATGAAGGGAAAAACACAAATATCAGCTTGATCCAAAACTTCTGTGTCCTCCGAGAATTTTTCAATGGTAGACATTTAGTTCACACTTTTCTTGTGGTGTGGTCCACTTTAGATATTTATATGCTTCATTTTTTGGCACCATACCTAAAATTTTCCGTTAAGATGGATGGACGGAGTGGATAAAATACATAAATCCACTGTGGGGCCCACAGAGTTTACTCCGCACGCTAGCGTGCGGAGTTACTCATTACGCAATCCGCCTTCCAGACGGTGCGGCCCTTAACGTGGGTTACCGTGGGGGCATTACCGTCCATCCACTTTAGATATTGATGTATTTATTATGTATCCACGCCGTCCATACCATTTTTTCCAGATCATTTTAGTGGATTATATCGAAAATAAAGCATACCCAATCATCAGGTGGACCATAACACAGGAAACAGTGGTGAATGACCATTAATGGCCAAAGAAATTTTGAATGAAGCTTATATTTGTTTTTCCCCATCATCCAGGCTCATGTGACCTTATCAACCGATTGGATGGTAGATAAACACTTCGGAAACATGAATGTGCCTCCTAAGAAGTTTATAGTAGGTAGGGATGGTCAATCACCGCTGTTTCTAATGGTATGGTCCACCTGATAATTGTATCTGCTTTGATTTTTTGATAATGCCCCTAATATGATATGGAAAAAACGGATGGACGGAGTGGATACATAATACATGCATTAGGGTGGGCCCTACTGTACCCCACGGTAAGGGTCGCACCGTCTTAGGTGAGCCCGGGGTCTCACCAAATCCGCTCTCCTTTCGTGAAGAGAAAAAACTTTGATACTCTGGCAGGGCGTGATGGATGATACGCAGGCACTTAAATCTTACTTAGAAATTGCATATCTGACATATAAGTAGTCAAATTAAACTGTCCAAATTATGATAATGAAAACAGATGTTTCATCCAACCAAAACTTAAGCTTAATTGATTACTGGACCAGACACTAATTGGACGGTTAAAATGAAAAATCCAACGGTCCTATTACCACAAACAATTGTCCATTAATTTAGAGAGTAGAATTGTTCAACCAACCTGATATTGAACTTGAGACTTGGAGACAGTCGAATACACAATCTAGTTCGGTTTATTTGAGCTAATATTTCCACGTGTACAATTTCTGAATGCCTGTGTATCAATCTTCATACATAGCCTGAGTATCATAATTACTCTTGGATAACATCAATTTTGATGGACGCGGATTTCCTCTGCGAAAGCCTTGCGCAGGATGAAGTTCCTGCACTAGGAACCTAGGTGGGGCCCATAGTGATTGCTTTCCGATAAATCCACCCCGTCCATCCATTTTGGGAGCTCGTTTAGGACATGAGAAACAAAAAATGAACCGGATCCAAGACTATAATTTTTCAATGGTATACATTCAGTTCACACTTTCCCTGTGGTGTGGTCCACTTTAGATTTTGATATGCTTCGTTTTTTGGCACCATACCTAAAATTATATGTTAAGATGGATGAACAGAGTGGATAAAATACATAAATCACGGTGGGCCCCACAGAGTTTACTCCGCACGTGCTTGAGTACTGACGCAATCTGCGCCAGAGGCGTACTACGCCAGAGGCATGAATTAGGTGTTACCCGGAACAGCTGAGTGGGTGTTACCCCCCACCGTATGGCCCGCATGGATGATATTTTGCATATCCATGCTGTCATCTGTTTTCTACAGCCCATTTTAGGATGACTTTCCAAAATTATGTAGATCCAAATTTCAAGTGGACCATAACACTAGAAATAGTGTGATTGAGTGCCCCACCATTAAAAATTCCAAAGAGCCCATCGTAAGGTTTTTGTAATGTTTATTTGCAATCCAAGCTCCTGATAATGTCAATAAAGTCTTGATGAAGGGAAAATATAAAGATCAGATTGATCTAAAACTTTTGTGGCCCACAAAACGTTTTTAATGGTTATACATCACTGTTTCTAGTGATATGGTCCACCTAAGATTTGGATCTTCTTAGGATTTTGCATCACATCCTAAAATGATATGAAAAAAGAGATAGACGGTGTTGATATATAAAAACTACAACAAGATGGGCCCCACACGGTTAGGGTAACACCCACTAAGCTGTTCCTGGGGTAACACCTAATTCGCACCCCTTGGCTATGGGGCCACTGGCCGGTGCTTTGTGGGCCCCTTCATGACGTATGTGTTTTATCCACGCTGTCGAGCCATTTCTGAATATTGTTTTAGTGCTTGATCCAATAAATGAGTCAAATCTAAATCTCAGGTGGACCACACCAAAGGAAAATAGTATTGATTGAATGTCCACCATTAAAAACCTCGTAGGGCCCACTATATTATTATTTGACATCCAACCTCTTAATTAGGTCATACAGACCTGGATGTAGGTAAAAACAAATATCAGCTTGTTCCAAAACTTCCGTGGCCCTCAATAAGTTTAACAGTGGGTGTTCAATTAAAATTGTTTCTTGTGATGTGGTCCACTTGAGATTTGAATCTACCTCAAATTTGGGCTCATACCATAAAATGATCTACGAAAATGTATGGATAGAGTGGATGAAACACATTCATCATGGTGGGGCCCACAGAGCACCGATCACTTGGGCATTGACTGGTGACCCTGTCACTAACCAATCCATCTGATATATTTTATGTATATCTAATCCATCCATCTGTTCTTTTATATCATTTTTAGGATGCGATAGCTATATTAGAAAAGATCAAATTCTCAATGGCTAGATTAGAGTTTGGGGTCCAATGACTATACATTTATTAGGTTTTCATGAGGTCAACAAGTTTTGCAGCGCAATTTGGACCTAAAAATTTGGCCTAATTGGAAATCTAATCATTCACTCTATTATATTCATCAATAACTTTGATTTGACTGGTCACTTGCCCTGATCAAGTTTAAGATTGAGAAAGATACTAAATTGATAAAATTGATCAATGATGGGCCATATCTTGTAACCTAACCATTAGATTTGAGTGAAATTTAATCTAAAAATCTAAAGTCATTTACTATTTCAATTTGGACCAATCAGATTGTCAAAATTTGTCTAGCTCTAGACAAATGATTGTGCACATTTAAAGAGTCTTTTATACGGATATGATTCGAGCTTAATTTTGTTTTCAATAATAATTACCACGTTCTAAAACATATCTGACCATTCAGATCAAGTTTAGGATGACTTGATCATAGAATTTATCAATCTCATCATTATAAATTTTCCTTGCAATCAATTAAACATCATTATATTAGGGCCTTCATTTTTTGCACCAATGAACATGTATGTATGCATAAACCAATCTGATAACCCAGTTAACTGAAATGATGTGTAATTTTTCATTTCAACTATCCAAATAAAAATAAATTTGGCCCACTCATTTCAAATTTCTCGCTTTTGATTTAAAACCACAAATTTTTTTCCAATATGTTTTTCAAACTGATAAAATCTCTTCTTTTTTTCTTTTTATCCAAATAATCTCAACTATGTCTTTTCAAATATCATTTTTTTTTTATCAAACTTCTTAATTTTTTCGAAATACAAAATCTTAATTTCTTTATAAAAATTTCAATTTTTTTACAAACTTATCAATTTTATTCGAACTTCTCAATTTTTTTCAAATGGCCGCTTTTTTTTTTTTAATCTCAATTTTTTGAATCTTATTATTTTTCTAAATCTCAATTTTACTAAAAAATTGTTAATTTTTTTTTCAAACCTCTCAAGTTTTTTTGTTTGAAAATCACAAATTTCTTTTTTAACTTCACAATTTTCTTTTTCAAAATGTTTAATTCTGTGAAAATTTAAAAGAAATTTCAAACATATTAATTTTATTCAAATTTCTCAATTTTGTTTTTAAAATCTCTTAACTTTTTCTTTCAAATTACTAAATCTGTTGTTTTAAATATCAAATTTTTTTATTTTTAAAAAATCAGTTTTCAACATCTCATTTTTCTTAAATTTTATTTTCCGATGGACCTTATTTGGGGGCATCTTTTCGGGCTGGGATTAGCGACGGACCCAATCCGTCGTTAAATAGCGACGGTAAGTCCGTCGGAAATTATAATTTTGCGACGAACTATGTCCGTCGGTAAATTCCGCGACGAAATCCCTCCTTAATTTCGCAAAAGCGACGGAATATTTTCAAATACGACGGACTAGATTCGTGGTTAAACTAAGCAATTTTTGCGACGGTCAATATCCGTCGCAAAATCCGTCGCAAAATCCGTCGCAAAAATGCAATTTTGGCATAGTGAATCAAATCAGATCTCAACCATTAAATGTCCTTTAAACGTGATTTGAAATAAATCAACTATTAAAAATAAAAGTTAACGATTGAAGAATCACGGTTAACTAAGTGGTAACCTCAAAGGTATTCATTGGCATTTAAACACTTGATGGACAGTCCAAACCTCAAGATCTACCACAAATTCATGTCATGTATAGACCAAAAGGATTCCATGTTAAATTGTTTCTACTTCGAGGATCCTAAAGAAGATACCCTATTATACCCCACTTTCAGTGGCAATCTAGTAGTCTCATAAGTAAAGAAGAAAAAAAAACCAATCAGAGTCTCTCCAACCACACATTCTTAGGTCACATGGGGATTCGATGGAGTTAGTGCAACTAAAAGTATATTTAAGTATGAGTATGATAAGCCTCTTAGCCTTGATACTTATAAGTGATCTTTACTAATGCAAGCGACCCAAAGCCTTATCCAAATAACAATCCATGGCACACTTACTCACGTGGGGTAGGAAAGAATGCAAACTGGCCCCAAGTTATCCCTGATGGGTAAAGTTTGTCTATCCTAACACCAAACCAGTCCCCTCACATGAGATGACAATCTAAACAAATAATAAGTACGCTCCTGAACTTGTATGGTCATAGGCCATAACAATGGCATCCGTGGACCACGTACAACTCTCCCTTTGCTACCAAGCTGTTGCATCCAATCTCAAGTGCCCAAGAGCATATCCTCTTAAACCCATACAAACATGTTCAACAATATTTAACTTGAAAAATGTACTGTTTCATTAATTAAAGTCTAATAACATTAATTTTCCAAAACACAGACCCTAACACTCATTAGGTGGGCCATGAATGTACACTAATTCATATTGTCAATTGTACATTTAATTCAACGGGTTAGCTTAAAATAAATAAATAAAGACCATTGCAATCTTAGCAACATGTGGGTTTTGTGTTGTGACCCACATTTTATATGTCTAGGATGTTCTGCTCAAAATAAACATAAACTACTTATTGGGGCGCGAGGAGGCAACCTCAAAGTTGGATCACACAAATGAAAAAGAAACATAAACAAAGAAAACCACAGAGAGCACATGAATTTTACATGGAGAAACCCTTGCGAGAAAAAACAGCGGGATAAAACTAACAAACAATCTACTATGATAATAAATTATAAGAGATGATATCAACTTACATGCAAACCTTAGAGTAGAAAACCCTAGCCCCCTTCAAAACTCTTTTAGAAAACGTAGTAAACTCTCTAGATTCTCTTAGAATGAACCATAATTCGTGTAGAGTCCACTTATATAGACCCTTTATAGAATTAGAAACAAAACCCGCATTCGTAAATATCACTCGGTCACACCTTCAATCAACTGGAAACAAGATAGGGACTCTAGTTCGGTAGACAGGAACATGTCTCAATCAACTAGGATATCACAGCAAGATCGGATCAACCCGAGAGAGAGGATTTGGTCGACCAAAACAGTTCTAGCTGCCAGATTAAAGGTACTCTGACAACAATCTCCATCATGACTTTAAACCTTTAGCTCCACTGCTCCAAGTTGTTATCACCATCTCTAATTGTCTCCATCATAGTATCAACATCATCATCGCTTTTTGTACATACTCTATCTTCATCGAACCTTTTCAATCCCAGAGAAGTTAAACAAATCTACACTTCTCTGCAGAAACCACTTTCGTAAGTATGTTGGCCGGATTTATACTCGTATTGATCTTCTTGAGAGTAACACCACCTTCCTCAAGTACCTGTGGATAAAAATGATAACGAGCATCAATATGTTTAGTACGGGAATGGTATACCGGGTGTCTATGCTAATTGATAGCACTCTCATTGGCACAATTCATAGGCACGGCTTTCTACTGAAGTCACAACTCATTCATCATTTCTTTCAATCAAACACCTTCTTTAAATGCCTTTGTCACTGTCATATACTCAACTTTAGTTGTGGAAAGAGCAACCACAGACCGAAGCTTCAATTCAACTAATTGCTCCACTCAATAATACAAATGAACAACTGGAAGTTAACATTTATTGTCCACGTTATCTGCATAATCAAAATTCACATAGCTTATAAGTTTATCCTCTGATTTTTCAAATGTCAAGATGTAGTCTGTAGTACCTCATATATAACAAGGTAGTCATTTCACTGCCTCCTAGTGTTGTTTGTCGGGGTTAGACATGTATCTGCTCACAACACCCACTGAATGTGTAATATCTAGTCTCGTACAGACAATGGCATATATTAAACTACCCACCGCGCTCGAGTAGGCCACACAAGACATATATTATTTTTCTTCATCTAATATAAGAACATTGCTCTAAAGAAAGCCGAAGTGAAGAAGCATAGGAAGTGCTAACAGGTTTAGTCTTGTCCATCCCGAACTTGACTAAGTCCTTCTTAAGGTATTCTTCTTGAAACAACCATAGCCTACTCCTTTTCCTATCCCCTAAGTATATCAATGCTAGAGAATCTTCTTTGCAGTCCATCTCGAATGTCATGATAACTGAGCCTTCAGTATATTGATCTCAGATATGTTATAATTGGCGATAAGCATATCATTAACATACAATATAATGAATTCTCCATCACTTAATGATCTGAAGCAGACATAATGATCGAATTCACTCCTAGTAAACCACTGACTTACCATGAAAGAATCAAAATTTTTGTACCACTGCCTAGGCGACTGTTTCAGGCCGTACAACGATCTCTCCAACCTGCAAACCTATTCTCTGACCCCCTGTACCTTGAAGCTCTTTTGTTGCTTCATGTAAATTCGTTATACTAATTCCCCATGTAGGAAAACAATCTTCACATCCATTTATTCCAGTTCAAGATTGTATTAGACAAAACCGACGCTAATACAAATCTGATAGATACCTGCTTGACCACAGGTACGAATATCTCGCTGAAGTTAATACCTTCCTTCGATGCATAACCCATTGCTACCAATCTGGCCTTATATCCATCATTTTTCTTTCGATAGATCCACTTAGAACTGATCACTTTACGCTTCCCACATCTTATTCTTGTATAAAGAATCCATCTTATCATGTATCACCGCAATCCACTTCTCTGGATCTATTTCATCAAGAGCCTCTTAAAAACTAGACAGATCATCCCCATCCATAATGAGAGTGAATGCAACGTTGGAACCATTTCTATATCTTGCCAGTAACCTACTATCTCTCCGTGGCTGCTTCACCTACTCATGTACCTCTTCCTGCGGCTCAGCTTTTATTTTTTGTCTCTCCCTTGTCGATTTCCACATTAATCACCACTCACTTTTTTATTTCCTTATCTTTATCCTTACGAAATAAGGAACCTTCATCAAACTTGGCATTCCGCCTAATTGTGATCTTCTATGTCACTTGGTCATACATCATGTATCCTTTTATACCATTATCATAGCTGACAAAGGTAAACTTTTTCACCATTTGGTATAGCTTATCTCTCTCAACTAATTATACATAACAGCAAGTATCACAACCAAATACACATAGCCCTAAGTAATCTACTTCCTGGCCACTCTATACTTTCTCTGGAATCTTACAATCAATGGTCGTAGATGGGACCGATTCACTAAATAACATGTCATATTGACGAACTCAGTCCATAGCTCTTTGTCTAACTGAACACTACTCAACATATTTCAGGCCCTCTCTAAGAGAGTCTGATTCATACGTTAAGTCACACCATTCTACTATAGTGTATGCCTCATTATGTTGTGCCTTACGATCCCTTTGCCTTTACAAACTGATTAAATTACTTTGAAGTAAACTAACCACCATTATCTGTCCTCAATACTTCCACTTTCTACTTGTCTGTTTCCACCATCGCTTTCTACATCTTGAAGGTAGCAAAAATATTGGATTTATGTTTCATGAAATAAACTCAAACATTTCTAAAAAACTCATTGATAAATATAATAAAATATGATGACCCTCCTCTAGAAACAATGAGTGAAGGACCTCACACATCCGAGCAAAAATCAAGCGGTCATTTACTATTATATTTTTCAATTTTAAAAAATAACCATGATTGTTTACCATATATGCGATACTCACATATATCTAAATCAAAAATTTTAAATACAGGAATTAATCGACGATTGAGTAATACCTTCATATTGTGCTCGCTCATGTGGCCTGGGCGCACGTGTCACAAACGTACCAACGTAGATTCTACTACAGACATCGTAACTCCATCTGATACAGTATTCTCAATCAACCTATAGAGATTCTCGCTCCTTTATACCTTCATGACAGTGAGTACCCCCCTTTCAACTTTTAGGACACCATCATGGTCAGTGTACTTGCACCCTAGTACATAGAGTGCTCTCAAAGAAATCAGATTTTTCTTCAAATCTGAAACTTGCCTCACGACTATCAGAGTACGCTCCACCTCATCAAACATATTCATGCAAACATATCAAATTCCAACCATCTTACAAGCATGGTCATTACCCATAAAAACCAAGCCACCATCATACTTATGTGTACATAGTGAACCAACTCCAATATATAAGGAGTCATGTGGAACAATGCTCCCGTGTCTAAAATCCACTCCTGATAAAAGTCACCCAATTTGAACACCGAAAACACATCACAGTCACTCATCTCTTCTTTAGATTTTCCTGAATTGGCCTCCCTCGTTAAATCCTCTTATGTCCCCTCCTTTTAGGTTTTGGGATTCCGACAATCCTTTTTCATTTGTCCCAACTTCCCACAGTTCTAGCAATTCAACTTTCCCTTCCCTTTCGACTTGGATTTAGATCGAGGCTTCCCTTTTTCTCACTCAAATTATCTGCCCTGAACAAACAGTGCGTCCATAGAAGATCATTCGTCATACTCTTCATTCTCAGCTACTTTGGTTGCCGGCTAAGATAATGCTCTCGACGTTTAAGGTATCCTTACCATAGTATAGAGTATCCATCAGATACTCGTAGGATTGTGGGAGAGATGTCAATAAGATTAGGGCTTTATCTTTTTCCTTCATTTTTTATTTCTATGCTTATCAATTTGCAAAGTAATTGGTTAAAGGTGTTGATGTGCTCATTAAGGCCTAAACCTTCTACCATCTTCATATTATGGAATTGCCTCTTCAGATACAGACGATTTGTGAGAGATTTCATCATATACAAGCTTTCTAATTTTGTCCAAAGCTCTACGGTGGTTAACTGATTAAGAACATCATCGGATAAACATAATTATATCGAGATAGTTGCCCTCCGATCCAATTCTTCCCATTTCTCTTCATCCATAGTTGTAGGACATTGCTCTTGAGTGCCTATTACAACCCTTGCTGAAGTAAAAGGCCTTTCATCTTAACCTTCCATAATTCAAAATTATTTTTTCCAATAAATCGATATCTTATACTTTACGTTTGATCCTTTCATCGCCATATCTCAAATTCAAACTCAAATTCCAACATATGCTTTGATGTTACTTGTTGGGGTGTTGAAGCAACCTCAAAGTCGGATCACAAAAATGAAAGAGAAATACAAACAAAGCAACCATAGAGAACACACAAATTTTACATGGAAAAACTAACTAGAAACAAGATAGGGACTATTGATCAACCGGGAACATCACAACAAGACTTAGTTGACCCTAGCAAGGCTTGGTCAACCGAACAACCCCGGATGCCAGATTAAAGGTACTCTGACAACACTACTTTTAGATTCAATGGTTTGGGCCAGCCCTGAAGCAAGTTTAGTGGTACGGGCTCTAGCTTACATGGCCAGCCACCCGGCTCATTACCACCTCCTACAGTTATCCATTCCTTATTAATGAGCGGGGTACTCAAAAACCATAGAATATTCGGTTTAGTTTTCCAAGTGGACTCGGCCCAATTGCATTTTCATGCAACTCCACGAGTTAACCCAGTCTTGATGAAGCAAGTTTTCAATTGATTTGGACCCCCCACTATCAAGACAAGTCAACTCCCGCTGAGTTCGGTAAACATTCTAAAACTATGGTAAAAACTACTGGATGGTAAACCAACCCCCCTCACCCATTCTCAGACGCTGGAACTGAGCCGAGTTCAGGTTGGTCCTAGTCAGTCACATGTAAATTCTTGTTCATTGGTGGGCCGTTCAACATCTACAATTTATGAGGTGGAGATGGGGAGAACGTATGGCCAGGATAGAATTCCACCATCTTGACACAAACAAAAATAGTCATTTTATTTGGATAGAGTATCATTTATTCATTTAACACCTATTTTATCTTCATTATTTTCTGTGTTATAATCCATCTACATTCGGTAGAAAGTTTGTATAGTATGCTTCTAGCTTTTTATTGATACAAGTGGGCCCATGGTCCAGTCATTCGAACCTTTGATATGAGAAAGGCCACCATGGTTGGCCCATGCAATTGAAAATCCTTCAATTGGAGAGGTCCTTACTCTTCAATATATAGGTGGCCAAGAAATAGATTAAGAAAGAAAAGGCAATGGCAGTTTACATTCAATCAAGAAAAGTCTAAGCATTCCATGGCTTGGATATTCAATCTGGCCAATGCTTTGGTACATGGGCCATCCACAAGTGAAACCCACCATACCAACGGTCCTGATCATCCCTGCAAGCCGACCTGACCCATTTCCCGCCCTGTATTTATGTGCTTTTGTGCAAACGTACTTGTGCATGTTCTTACATATCATGCATGGAGAGCTTGGATAACGATCATCACTGCCCTTTGTGATGATCTCATGCATCATTGGATGAGTGGACGGCAGCATGGGGTCTGGAGGAAGTACTGTGCTTGCACACGATGATGTGTCACGCAGGCTGTTCGTAGTTCTTCCCATTGACGCCCTTGAATCATCTCCACTTGTCAGGCTGCTCACATCATTGAATTGCCAATCACTCAAGTAGCCAGCCTCTATGTAGCGATGCCAACCTCGATGTCCCCCGATAGCATTGCCACCACTCTGCGACATGGACGTGCGTAGTGTGGGCGACGCCTGAGTGCACAGAAGAGCCACTCCGATCACTCGAACCGCTTCCTCTTCAGCAAATTCGGATAGTGCAGGATCGATCACTTCCAATGCACGGTTGTTTTTCATGTAAATACCAAGCCTAAGAGATTACAAAATGACAAAGGATCAGTTCAGATGCAAAGGAAATCCAATGATCATGAGCAGATGAATTCTCTACTTTCAAGTGCCCTGCATGGGCCGTGTGAGATATCTGGGCCATTCATAAGGCAGGTACAATGGGATTTTGATCTGGAACAAAAATCAGTCCTGTCCATGCAGGTGGGCAACAAATGTACGAAATGATGGCCGGTTGATAAGAAAACACGATTAACAAACAGTGCTTGTCCATGTGTGGCCCACCTGATGAGTGGACCTGCTTGATTTTAAGGCTACGGAACATATGCTACAGAACCCAACAGGTGAACAATATATATGTTGCATATGTGTGCTACAATGGTGATGACAAGGTTAAGAGAAATTCGAAATAATAATTTACAAGGTAGCATTATTTGGTAAATATTTCCCAATACAATATGTTTTTGTGCATTACCCAATCTACAACTGTGTAGGGACCACATCCACTCTGTCCAGATGGTGTGCCCCTTAAAGTTCACCCCATTACCCAAAACAGCAGGCCAATAAAAACACGGGTGGGTCACACCCTAAGGAGCGGTCAGGATGGGATGCCCACCATTAAAGCCTTCCAGATTATGTGTGCAGCCTACCATGTTTTGTAATACCATCAAATCCACTCATAAGATGCAGCCCACCAGGATGGATCATGGATGGCCACCCCAAAATAGGCCATTCCAAAATTCAACACATCACATTTAGAGGTTCAAGGCATGATTTTACATGGTGTGCCCCACCTGAGTTTTAGATCGGCCTGATTTTTTGGATCAAAGAAGAAGAAAAGGGGACTCACATGATGGACAGAGCGAGCGATATGCACATGTAATAGTGGGCCCCGCACACGTAATTGTAGAAGAAGCTTTATTCTACCGAAGTTGTAGAGGAATAGGCCCCAAAATGAAATGAGTAGAACCCAACTGAGAGCGAAATCATCATATCTCAAGCAATTATGAATAGAAACTCAATTACCTGAATGGGATTTGCATTTGAGTTTTCTAGCATGGTTTGAGAGCTTTTTCGGAGAAGGTTTTCTACCAGCTCTATTATTCCACTGTATACATGGCAATTTTTTGGCGGTTGCCCTACCATATCTATTATCGTCCCTGTATACATGGCAATCGTTTTTGGGGGACCCGAACTGTTGAATCTGGTGTCCACCACATGGACATGCCATAGCCCAAAAAACTATGATGGACAATACAATCTATTACACCATCGTGAGTTTCACCCATTTGAAATGCAGAGCGTTCCTCGGTTATTTTGGGCAGCTTTTCTCAGACCATCAAGTTGCATGCCATTGTTGTGGTGGCTAATACAATAGCTGGCCCGTGTTTTTTGGTCTACAGCTAATTCTTATGGTGGCCCAAAAGATTTCACAACTCAAGTTGTGTACAATAGTTCAAAAACCCAAAAACTTGACTCGACTCAATGTCCATCCAGGTTGGGTCGACTCAAAGACCCTGCCTAGTCTTCACATGACTCACTATTCAACAATAAAATTAAAATGTAGGGATATTAATAAAGAAATGCTCCTATGCTCTTAGAGCCCTGTAAGTTATAGTGCTCCTAGTTGCATTGTATCACTTGGACAGTCCAATTGACCACTCTGAACTGTCTATTAAGTCCAGAATACATTTCTTGGGCTAGCATAAAAAATAAAAATATCAAACTGATTGGATGATCCAATCCATCCATGATTCGGCCTTAGATTTGTAGCCATCCTTTCTCTAATCCATGGACGGGATGGTTAGGATTGCCTGACAGGTTCATGATAGGTTGCTAATAGATGGATTAAGCAGTTGATTTGACCTGTTTTTGTTCAAACGATCTTGGCTGTCCATAATAACAGCTACTGAACAGATGGTTAAGATTGTGAGGTTGGTGCAAGGTTAGCAAGGTAGCCCATTAAATGTGTTGGACTTGATGAATATAAGTGTCCCTTTGCAACTAGTAGCACTATAACTTAAGAGTGGTCTGTGAGAACTTGATCATTTCTCACTAATAAATGCTTACAATATATGGTAAAAAAGATATGAAACAGCAACAGCAAAAGGCAATTACAAAACATGTTTAGTTCACTGGTTTAATAGTTGGTTCTCTTAGGATTTGTATCTCCCTCCACCTTAATGTTTTATTAAAAATAGTTGCCTGAATGGACACTCGACTAGTCTCTCTAAAAGTCGGCTGAGTCACATTCAAAATTGAGTTTCTCACTGACTCAGCTTGAAATCTCGACAAATCGAGTTGAAAATCAGACAAGTTTCGAGTTGAGTCAGCGACTTTCAAAACTATGGTATGAGCATACTTTTCTAAGAAGAAATGATTTATGATATTGGACTCCCTATCTCATTCCTCCAAGGTAATCAAAATGGCATACCCGTTCAAGGAGATATATCTTCTCCTGATCCAAGCTTGAGTATGAATTTCGCTTTCCGCTGACAATGTCAAGAGTGACAACCCCAAAGCCAAACACATCAGCCTTCTCGTCAAGTGCCCAAGCATGGCGTACTCTGGTGCAAGATAACCCCTTCAAGCGTCCAAAATAAATTTCAATGCTACTCCCAATCTAAGAGAACTTGTACTTCAATCCAGACCATCCAAATTGTTGTCTCCATTATAGATGGATCATTATCCAAAATCACATCAAATGGATGGTAAAATGATAATGGTTTGGACCAAATTCTACATTTGATATTAGATGGTCTAGAACTTAAGATCATCTAGTCAGAAAGACATATATGCTACGGTCCATCAATGTTGGGGTGCATCGATCAGAATATTACTGGCCTGACATCCCTGTGTATGATACGGGGTCTCGACTCCTCATGAAGATAAGCAAGTCCTCTTGCTGTCCCCAGCATATATTATAGCGGATCGGCCAACTAAGATGCAAATTGCTCCCTCCTGCAAGGCAATGATGGCATTTACAGAAAGGCATGACATGTTTCACATCATTTCCTGTTTGTGCAACTTGGAC
>PVNU02001569.1:0-20879 GCA_003013855.2 Liriodendron chinense
TGATGAACATATAACTTGTGGTTGGTATGTATGAAACTATGAGTGTATGATGAAATTTGTAGATTTTTTTTTTCTTTTTTTCTTTTTGTTTTGAATTGCAGGGAACTCGAACAATACCCACAAAAGAAAAGTTATTACGTTTGTGGTTGGTGTATTAGATATTTTGGTTGCTTCTACTTGTTATTTTTAAGATTTTGTGCTTTTTCTTTTATAACAGATCATTTTGCACATATGCTTCTGGTTTTTTACGGTATGATTTACTTATTTGAAGTGATTACTGTATACGATAAATCTCGTGTATTTGAATTTGCCATTTTCTTGTTCAGTGTTCTTTCATTGTCAATGAAAGAATGGGTCATTTGGATCTCTATTCTCTTATTGAAGAAACATGTTCCATTGTCTAAATCTATTCACAGTGCATGCCCACTTCATGACACATTATTTTATTTTAAAGTAATTTCTAAGTGCCTACATGTCATCCATCACACAGCCAGAGGATCAAATTTCTGGTTTGCATATTTGCTAATTAACACAAAAATTCAAACAAAAAAAAAAAATTTGGAGTCTTACTGAACCCCCCATGCACCTGTGCACGTTGCCATGCTTTCGAATATGCACATGTGAGGGACGTCCAACCTGTTCATCAGTTGGGCCCTGCTGTATCGATGACCTAGCTGAAAAATGAGACCCGTCCACTCATCAGTCTAGCCAAATTGACATTGAATGCAGACTGTTGGAAATTATTTATGGTTGTTTTGCTGAATTCAAACATGGGCCGGTAATCTTCAAAACAGATTTTTTTTAATTTGAATTTTCTTCTGAATTAGGGCCAATTTTGTTGTACAATGAATTGCAATTGCTTTGATAAAATTGCACTCTCTCTCTCTCTCTCTCTCTCTCTCTCTCTCTCTCTCTCTCTCTCTCTCTCACTCTCACAACCCACCTATTCTTCACCGAGATTTAAATGTGACAATGTTTTGTTAATGGAAACCATAGGGAAGTCAAAATAGGAGATCTTAGGTTGGCCATTGTTATGCAGCAACCTCCTCCTCGTAGTGTCATTGGTAAGTATGGAACTTGTCTTGTAGTTTAAGTGCACTAGTTTGTGACACATACCCATTTTGGTCTTACACTTGTTTCACAGGTACACCCGAATTCATTGCTCCAGAGCTTTATAAAGAGGAATACAATGAACTTGTTGATCTATACTTGTGTTTTGTTCTTTACCAGTAAAGGAAATGCAGGAACCAGAAATTCAGAACATTCTATCTGACCCCATCATGAGACAGGTGTGCTCTTGTTCCTCTTGATACAGGTCCTATAATTCTTGTTAAACATTCCCATGATCCTATCAGATTTTCCTTTAAAGGTCAATTGGCATGCCTTTGAAATTCTACATGCATTGAATGATGTTATTGATTTTTGACTTAAATGTCCAGTTAACTAAGTTTTAGATTCTCCAACATTTGAAATTTATTGGTCATGCTCTCCCATGGTATTTTTGGAAATTCAGCAACTGTTTCTCTCTGAGTAGTTGAAAGGAAAGGAGCTAAGCTTATGCATTAGAGATGTTTTGGTGTGTGATTCATGGACCTTAAGTAGTGAATGTTGATAGGATTCATCAGATCAAGTTCCGAAGTGATTCATTGGGCATGAACTCTTACACTAGAGCGTGTTTGGACCCACCAGATTATTGGATCAACATGACCTTGGCATGTCTAATAATCATGATGGAAGCACCTGTTGGACAGGTAGGATGCCTCACACACGCCTTTTGGGTTCCGTTCTAGGTCGTTTGCCTGGTGAGTGTAAGCATCAATCGCTCATGGCCTGGAAATTGCTTGAATGGAAAAATCCTAACTCTCTAATTAATGGATTTTTTATGTTTAAAATTGGTTTTGCTAGTATTTTTTTACGTATCTATTTTGATGTGGAGAAATGTCTGAAAGAAATAACTTCTTATGAGAAGATTTTCAAGATCCGATGAAATCTAACCTCAATTAATATTTCGGTCCCGACATGAATTGAACGTGTCATTAATTTGTAACTCCTTGACCAGTGGTAAATATGAAGAAGACATTGCAAGCAACAATGGCCCTATCAACAAGTAATAGATGGAAAACATGCTCTAAAACTGTGGAAAAGAACAAGCTTGAGATTGAACAACTTCTTCATCCACAATTTTAGCTGCTTCTTCTTTAGTTTATATTAGATCATGATCTAGCCTGAAACTACAACTGATCTAAAGTTCAAACCACAGCAGATCTGGAATCTCCAACTCAGCTCAAAGGTCAGATCTGCACCTCAACTTGAAGCACTGATCACAGCTCCATTGAAGCTCCGATCACAGCTCCATTAGAGCTCCGATTTTAGCCCCATTGAAGTTCTGATTTCCGCTCTGTTAAAGGTAGATCTGAACTCCAATTCATATTGAATTCGAGACAGTTTTATCAGATCTTAAACTTATAGTACTTTATAGCTGTTCTTGAACTTCATTTCACAACCAGATTACAGCCCAGTTAATGACCAGATCCGCACCCAATTCATAGCTGATTTCTTTGCTCATTCATGAGCTGATTTCTGCACTCAATTCATGGACAATTTCTAGCTGCTTACATGAGCCGATTTGAGCTTCTTTCATAGCAGATGTCCAACTGCGTTTACAGTAGATCTTAAGCTCTAGAGCACATCCAGATCATGGCCCATTCCTTGGCCCAGATCACGTGCAGATCATGGCCCATTCCTTGGCTGAGATCATGATCAGATTGCTGCCCATTTTAGGATCAGTTTACGTGGCCCATCTGCAGTCCATTGCATGGCCTGTTTCATGTCCATTTCATTCTGTTCCATGTACATTTCTCGTCCATTTCATGGCCTGTTTTATGCACATTGCATGAAACAAGCTACCTTGCTGGCCATTTGTTCTCTGCTATTTCATGTCCATATCATAGCAAGTTGTTGTCCCTTTAAGATCAGATTAATAACATGTTGATACAGCTACCTTGCTGGCCATTTATTGTCTCTGCTATGCATTTAACATCACGGCTGTCCAGGCCTTCTAGCTGCTCAGATTGTGGCTCATCTTTTGTCCCAGATTGTAGGCCATCTTACTGTCCAGATTGTGCCCTGTTTTCTGTCCAAATCGTGGCCCAGGTGCCATCCAAACCAAACTGCTATCCACACATATATACTAGTTGTCCATTACATATTGGTGCTGTCCATTACAGATAAGTGTTTCCCATTTCACATAAATGCTGTTCCAACACAGCTAGTAGTTATCCAAGCAGTGCACTTCATACACATGCTACCCATAGGCCACCAAGCTGTCCAGATTTCTAGCTAACTAGATCACTAACTTGCAGTCCATTTTCCTTGATAACAGTCCATTCAACCTTATAATTGTACAAATTAATAGCTAACAGTCCATCACCATCACTCTCCCCCTTTATGTAATAAACTGAGTTTTTTATCGACAGATGATGATGGCCCATCTCCTCCTTGAGATCTTTCACCACACAATGAAGATGATGGCCCGCTCTCATTTGACACAATAGAGAACACTATCTCTGGTTTACAACCATCTTCTTCTGCCTGATTGCAATTTGTTGCTGCCTTAGTGTCTTTCTCAGTGTCAGATACTAACTGAGAATATTATCTTCACGAACTTTGTTTTTACTTAATTATTTTTTTCCTCATTCAGTCATCTTATGTTTTTCCTCATTCAGTCATCTGCTTGTTTCTTTTTTTTGTACTCATTTTTTTCTTTTGTAATGTAGAAATTTCTCATTCAATCAAAATCTGCCATAACATCCCATTTTTAGAATTGTTTTGACCTATTTATTTCTTTTTTATGAGATTATTTGAGGGACCCATTTGTTGTTTTTTGTCACCAACTTCTAGATTGAAATCTTATATTGATTTTATAATACATTACCCTATATAGGTTGCTGCAGAACAATGCCATTTCAGGCCCTATGATCCTACCAACATTGGAAGGATGGAGAAGCTCGAAATGCTTGATCTCTCAACTAATAATTCAATGGTGGGATACCCAGTTCAATAGGGAAGAAATTGAAGTGTGTCTTGTGCTTTGTCGCCATATATCCTTGACAGCCTGAGGACTCCTGAGACATATCTCTATAGGATCATATTCACACTTAAGGATCCTATTGCCAGAATCCTACTTATATGGTGAAGATGAGGTAAGATTTTATTATTACTATCTCATCATTTAAGTATCATCTTACTGTTTATATGTGCGCTTTTTGGGATTTATACATTTTATAATGGTGAGATATCTTACTATGGAATGGACAAGTGAATGCATTAAATATCATGGTTTATGTGAGATTCTTTTGGTGATTTTGTGATGCTTATGTGATTAATGAACATAGGGAATAAAAAAATTTGGGTGGTGGCAGAGCTGTTTGCAAATAGTACTTTTTTTCTACTACCACCCAATCTTTTATTCCATGTGTTCATTAGTCATGTAAGCATCACAAAATTATCAAAATAATCTCACATGAACCATGATATTTAATGCATTTACTAAACAAGTTAATGATTTTACAATGGGCCAGCACTATTGTTAATACTTTCTTTTGCAATGGGCCATAGTAGTTGTAAACGTTTACCCTTTTCACAAGGGGTACCCAATGTATGTTATGAACATTTACAACTAGCAACACCTTTTTTTACAACGGTCATAAACTGTTGTAAAAGGCATGCTCAAACGCTGTTGGTTTTTTATTACTAAAGAAACGCCGACGGTCATAAACCGTCGGAATTTGCGAGGGCTCATCGCAGTCGGAATTTCCGACGGCCCATAACCGTCGGAAAGAAATTGTGACGCCCCCTTTCCCGACGGCCAAAAGCCGTTGGCAAATTCCTTTGCCGACGGCTTTTGGCCGTCGGGAAAAGTTATTTTTCTGGTAGAATAAGGTGAGTCAATAAGGCAGGTTAACAAGGCGGGTTAACCTGGTGAATTGACAAGATGGTTCAACCGGGAAAGTTAAGAAGGTAGCCCTATGACTTGGTTCACACAAACTTTAGGAATTCCCATGCATTCAGATCTATATGACCTTTCAAAAAGGGTTTACACAACTAATCACCAAGGTGGATCCACGGGATGGCCAACGCGGTCATTTGAACATGTACACTAAGGTGGTCCCAAGGCCATCCTGTACATAACATGCTAGGGTCTATTCATTTGGATGGTTTGGATCAAGCACAAAATTAAGGCGGTCTTATTGGACGGCTAGACATACGCATCATAGTGGGCGTCATACGGCAACCCCATGGTTGGGTCCCGACCCGACCCAATTGTTCTCTGCCATTGGTCCACTTGAGATTGGATTTATCTCATCTTAGGGTGGTCCACAGCCTCAAATGATATGCAAGGACAAATGGGTGGAATGGATAAAACATATACATAATAGGTGGGCCTAAGAGAGGATGGCCTGGCTCAAACACATGCATCACGTGGGACCCATGGGGTGGGCCACCTACTAGGTCAGCGTGCCCAAGCACGCTGCCTAGAGAGTGGTGCCCGGGAAGTTTTGAATCAAGTTGGCATTTATGTTTTCCCCTTCATCCAGACCTGTGACATAGGTCCAGATGGCAAACAAACATCAAGGTGTGCCTTAGGAGGGCTTCAATGGTAGCCGTTCAATCTCCACTATTTTCTCATGGTGGGGCCCACATGGTCTATGGATTAAGATGATATTGGCGTGGTCCCTTCATACAGGTCTGTGTGACCTCATCAACAGGATTGGATGGCAAGAAAACATCATAGTGGGCCATAGGAAAATCTCAATGGTGGGCATTTCTGTCCTAACTGTTTCTCATGGTGTGGCCCATCTGATATTTTGGATCCATCCCATTTCTGGACCCAGACCTGAAAATGATCTGACAAAACGAATAGATGGAGTGGATAATACATATACAACATGGTGGATCCCATGAGTGGGCCACCTTTTCACGCCCATGGAGGGCTTCCGCCTCTCACGGACGCTGACTGTCCAGCAACCTCCTCCTTCTTCTTAGTCTTCCTCTTCTTCTTCTTCTTCTTCTTATTATTATTATTATTATTATTATTATCATCATCATCATCATTATTTTCCACGAGGTGGGGTCCACATGAGATATCCAATCCATCCATTAGGTTGTCCAGCTCATGCCGGGCCTAAAGAGATCTGATTTGGGGTATGATACCTGTCACAAAAACATAGCAATGGGCCTAAGAAGGTTTCAACAGTGGGCATTGTTTTCTGCAGCATGGCCTACTTGGAATCTGAATCTTTTTCATTTTCAGGCATTTACCCTAGAATAAGCTGGAGGAACAAATGGACGGTGAGGATTAAACACATACATCAAGTTGGACCCCACGAGTTGGGCCCTGCTTGGACAGCGTACCCTGGCACGCTGCCAGGCAGCGCCCACTGTGTGGTCCCCACGAGCTCCCGATCAAGTTGATATTTGTATTCTTCCTTCATCCTAGCCACGTGTGGCCAGAGAGCAGGTCCCGTGTGACCTTGCCCAGATTGGGCGGCCAATAAACATCGCAGATGGGCCTTGGAAAGTTTCAATGGTGGACGTCAGTATTCCCATTATTCTCTATGGTGTGGCCCACCTGAGACTTGGATATGCCTCATTCTTGGGTCCATGTCCTAAAAAAATATGGCAAAGCAGATGAACGGTTTGGATAAAACCAATACATCATAGTAGGGTCCCTAAGTGGGGCCCTTTGGTTAACGCCCAATGGGGCTTACGCCCTCACGCTGCTGGGCAGCAGCGTCCTCTGGACGCTGTCTGTCCAGTGGCTTTCTTTTGTTTCTTTTTCTTTTTCTTATTCTTTTTCTTTTTTTTTATTTTCCCTACACAGTGGGGTCCACGTGGGAAATCCAATTCGTCCATCGGATTGGCCAGCTTAATATGGGCCTAACGAGCCTTGATTTGGGAAGGTTTTGTTGTACAGAAACATGATAGTAGGCCTTGGAAGGGTTTCAACAGTCTGTATTGTTTCTTCCGGCATGGCCCACTTGAGATCTGGATCTTTTTCATTTTTCGGCCCCTTGCCTAAAATGATATGGAGAGACAGATGGACGGCGTGGATATAACATAGTGGTTCCCACACGTGGGGCCATTTTTCAAGCCCAAAAACCACTTTACGTCACAGCAAGCTTCCTCTCTCTTACTTTCTTTACTTCTTCACTATTAATATTTTATTTTTGAATAAACAAGGGGGGGTGGGGTCCATTAGAGAAATCCAGTCCATCCACTGTGTAGGCCAGCTAATAGTTGGTCTAATAAGCCCTGGCTTGGTCAGTTTTCGTGTTGTAAAACCATCATGGTGTGCCTAGAAGGGTTCCAACAATAAGCACCATTGTTACCACTATTTTCTATGGTGCGGCCCACCTGAAATTTAGATTCGGCTGATTTTTGTGGCCAAGGCCTAAAATGACATAGGAAAACAAATGGATGGCATGGATTGGACACATGCATCAAGGTGGGGTCCACAATTGTGGCCTCTCAAAATGTATAAACAAATAAAACACAAAAACTTCACAGGTACGTGGATACGTTACATGTACGCCAAGGTGGGGTCCACATACGTGGCCCACCAATCGCCTTAAAATGGGTCATCGAGTGAGATCCACACCATCAAAACGGTGGGCCTCACTCGATCCCTAGCTTCTACACGAAACCTAGGGGAAAGGGATGCACTCATAATGATGTTGAACGGTCAGATCGGGTCGGATTGTCGATCGGACGACTTGATGGGGGTAGATCTCCTCCTCTAATCACTTAAGCTCACAAATACTCTTTCTTTAATCTCTTATTTTCTTAATGTTCTCTCTCTCTCTCTCTCTCTCTCTCTAGAAAATGGAAATGGGGGAGGCCATATGTATGCCCTTTTTGTGGTAGGGGATTTGGGGATATGGATGGAATTTTGAAAGAGAGTGAGGGTAGAAATGAAATGGAGCATTTATGAGGGGGAGTGGCTTAGGTATGGGCTTAGTTGACTTATGGGGAGAGAGAGGGATGTAATTGATGGGACATTTGATTGATTGATGTGATGTTTGATTGATTGATGGGACAACATTGTGATTTGTGCAAGTGGGGCCCACGCCATGCATATGTAGCGTGGCCCACCTTGATTTGCGCACATGTATGCATCTTTCAAACTGGGTATCGAAACCGAGCGTGCCGTGCGGCGTTGGAATCGTGGAGCCCGTGTGGTCGTAAGGGTACAAGTCTTGGGTCGTTGCGGTGCTAAAACAGGGTTGTGATTAGAGATCGTTAATCTGGTCAGTCCAGGATGTACCAACATCGAAAACTACATGTATGGTCGGTTAATTGGGGTACGGGTCTTACAACTCTCCCCACCTTATAAGAATTTCGTCCTCGAAATTCACAACCAAATGAAGTCAAACCAAACCACACATATATATAGATAGAAACTAAAAGCATACGAAAATTAATGAAAGTTCGCAAACATCACTAACTCCACATAGCATGCATACACCTCCTGATGGTGTCAATCTTCTCTGGTGTTTGCCACAAAATGTCGGGGTCGAGGGAACAACTCTCTAGTACTGCTGCTGACGGGATGGGCATCCCCTAATTCGGTGCCCAATCTCGCCACACTCGAAACAAGTGCCCTTGAATGGCCTTTGGAGGTCTGGTGCTCCTGGTGTCAAAGGCGGCTTCTGCGGATGAACCTTCCTTCGACGCCTAGTTCTTCGAGGACCTACGATCGGAGGGATTGGTGCAATCGGTGCTCTACGCCATGGTTGCTGCTTAGGTGTTCTCGGCTGCTGAGGGCATTCCTTTATTCGATGGCCAACTTCGCCGCACTCAAAACAATGACCTGAGACCCGCAGTGGGGTCTTCTCTGAAAACTGCATCGTCTGGGAGCTGTTGGGGGAGAACTTCATCTTCTTGCTATCACTTAGGGGTGCTTTCTGTTGCTCGAACAAAGCGGTCATCAACCGGAGCATCCCCTCGAATTGCTCTGGGCTTACTAGGGTGACAAGTGCTAACTTTGGCTGGGACGTACCAGTCTCAACTTCAGCTACTGGTGTCGTGTCCATCTTTAAAAAAAGAAGGGATAAGAAACCTTTAGCCTAAGAAAACCGTAAACATACTACGATTAAATAACTATACCATTGGGAATTTTAGTGATTCTAGGTTCGCAAATATCAACAAGTGAGAGGTGATCTAATCCTAGAATACTAAGTAGAAATACTGTGTTGTTCACAGGTAGCTCCCAAGTTATGCTCTGATACCAACTTCTGTCACACCCCAAATTTGGTTCTCGACGTCCATTCGCCGTAACCCGAATTCAGAGGTGACAGCCTCCGTAGTACCCCTATCTCGGATCCTAATCTCACACGCCAGGTTCCGATCCTGGGGTACCACAAGGAGGATTTTAAGGTCTGAATTTTTTTATTTGAAACATGAGCATTACCATATGAGTACCTGTGGACCCTCGTCGATTTCTCCGCGCTCCCACACGACGTCGTTCTCCCTTTCCCTTTTGGAAGAAGAAGAAGAAGAGGTGCGTGAGTGCGAAATCGCCGTTTGTGCCACTGGCTTGCCTCGTTCTCGAGGGCTTCGTTTGGTTGTCGTATTGAGCTGGATGTGTTTTAAGTGAATTTATATAAGACCAGAGTCGCCACTAGCCAGTTACTTCGAATCTACAGTCGGCTAGACCCCGTAGAAACGTTAGAGAAGGGAATCCGAAGATTCCTTCCTCTAAAATGACTCCTGTTGATCTGCGGTCAGAGATTCAAGGTAAGGGATCACGGTTACAGGGTGGGAAGAGGTTAAGCACCCCACACACTGCCCGTACCGAAGTACGGTCTCTACTTCACAGAATCGATCGAATACTTGAAAGTCTAATTTAATCCTCGTATATTCTCATGGATGACATGATGCATGAATGCGGGTCTGAACAGTAAGAGTTTCTGATGGGCAGGTTCCAGCAACGGGCAAGCCCAGAGCGTACGCTCGAACTGACAGGTGCTTAATATAAGACGTATGCAGTGTGCTTGAATGATCAAGGTGTTTTATGGTGAAGCGTGAATGCAGGTCTGAACAGTAAGAGTTTCTGATGGGCAGGTTCCAACAACGGGCAAGCCCAGAGCATACGCTCGAACTGACAGGTGCTTAATATAAAGACATATGTATGTGTGTTTGAGTAATCAAGGTGCTTGTAGTGAAGCAGGGGGGTTGGAAGAAAAGTAAATGTTGCACTTATGCTAGATGCAAATGAGATGATGCTGGAAAATGAGTAGCTGGGTGGACGGAGGTGTCGCAAGGATTGGCTTCGAGTGGCTGGATCAAGACTTGGATGGCTTGGGAGGCTTGGACCAGTGGTCAGGCTGGGCTGGACCAGGGTTAGACTCTCCTCACTCGGGCTCTCCTTGGTGGAAAAATGGGCTAAAGGGTGGAGAGATGGACTCAGAGCTCTCGGGCTGAAATGGACTCGAATGGCCTCGAATTGATTGTTGAAATGAGAAAGGGAGGGGGGTATTTATAGCAGCAGAGAGTGGCAGCTCTCGTAATTTTGTCCGGGCGGCCTGCCATGGGCCGCCCGTACGGCCGCTCCTCGGTTTCCAGCGAGTACGGCCGTTCCCTCGGGGCTGCTGTTGGACTCGCTGGTCGACTCAGTGAGTTGACTCAGCGGGTCGACTCGGTGGTTTGACTCGACGGGTTGACTCGGTGTTTTGACTCGACGGGTTGACTCGACGGGTTGACTCAGCGGGTTAACTCAGCGAGTTGACTCAGTGAGTTTGACTTTTTTTGGGTCTTTTTTACTGAACTTTTTTATGGGGGGTTTTTCAGGGTGGTGTTTAGGACTGGGTTGACTGGGTTCAGGCTTGAACTGGGCTATGGAATGGGGCTTACAAGGGAGAGTTTGGCTGAGTTTGGACTTGGGATTTGGGGGTATGGTCCTCCGTTCAACCAGCTATCTCTACCAACAGTGTAGCCGAAGGTGGGGTGTCTACAGATGCCCCTCTTTGGCAGAGGTTGCGTGCAACCGAATGCCAAAGCGAGTGGACACCCCACTTCTGACCCGGTCATTCATAGATCATGGTCTGAAATCTTTGCTTGCTTTTGCATCTGTGCCAGTTGATCGTTTGGAGATCGCTCACTTGCACATACCGCGAGAGTTTGGAGAAAACGTTGCGATTGTCCCTACAGTTTGCTGCAACCTGGGTACCCAATCGCAACCCTTCCATTCCCGACCGATACTAACATCGGAAAGGTACAGAGAGCCTCTGCGTCGACAGTCTTACGAGGTTACTGACCCTGTGATTGATTGTATGTTTGATGTTTTCCCAGATCACCCCAGGAGTACTTGTTTCGCTTGACTGTCAAAGTGGTTAGACGCCCTGCGTCCGATAGTCTTACGGGATTCTACTACGCCGACTTGGACTCAGTCAAGGTACTTCAGGCATCCACGCCTAGGTATGTGCGGGTGGGCTTTTCCACCCGATCTGCTGGTTTTGATGCTTGGTTTGCAATTCATTCTTTCCTTGATTGTGGTCTGGAATCTTTGTTATCCTTTGTATCTGAGTCAGTTGATTGTCTGGAAATTGATAACTCGCACATACCGCGAGAGTTTGGAGAAAACGTTGCGATTGTCCCTGCAGTTTGCTGCAACCTGGGTGCCCAATTGCAACCCTTCCATTCCCGATCGGTACTAACATCGGAAAGGTACAGCAGAGCCTCTGCGTCCGTTAGTCTTACGAGGATGCTGACCCTGAGACTGATTGTGTGATGTTTGATGTTTTCCCAGATCACTCCAGGAGTACTTGTTTCGCTTGACTGTCAAAGTGGTTAGACGCCCTGCGTCCGATAGTCTTACGGGATTCTACTACGCCGACTTGGACTCAGTCAAGGTACTTCAGGCATCCACGCCTAGGTATGTGCGGGTGGGCTTTTTCCACCCGATCTGCTGATTTGGATACTTGGGTTACAATTCATCGTTTCCACCTGTTCAAATGGTTTCTGTGACCGAGCCCTTTGGCTTTCATCTTTTTTGTATCTTGGCATGTGGTACGACCGCACTGACACTGGAGTTCGGTTCGACCGTACTTTGAGTGCATTGGATCCGATGATCTCCGGGGAAACCGCGAGACATTGGATCTTATTTGATTTTTGCGTTGGCTCCTACCCAGAGATATGGAAGATCTCCTGGTGTGTTGGAGGCAGAACGCTCTACTGAGAAAATATTTTTGGATTTTTGAAAAGATACCCACTCTGGGGAGTGATACTCCGTGGGGTTTTTATTTGCAAATAGAAATATTTTTTGTCTTTTTGAAATGAAAATCTGGTTCGCATGTGCCTCCACTAGGGATACCTGTGGGGTCTTTAGCTAACCGACTTTTATTTTGAAAGCAGGTAAACATGATGATTGATGCGATGGATGCTGATGCATGGAGATGCATGATGAATGCATGGCTTGGTTCATTCTCTTTTCGTTTGATGATTTTACTTTTGCTGTGGGTGCAGAGAATTTTGAGCTTATTGCTTGCAGGGTTGTACTCCCTTGGGGATTTTTCTTTTTGATACGGAGGTTTGGACAGCGGGTTGGTCAAGATCCCGACCCGTGGTCGATCAGGTCCATCGTCCCAAGATGCTGTTTCTTTGCTAATGAGAATGTACGAGGATATCATTCGACTTCAAGATGTTCTTCTGGGCATTCATGTGATTGAGATGGTGTTCGGTTGCCCGTTTTGGTCAAGATTCCAATTTGCGGGCGATTGGATCCGTCATCCCATACTGTGAAGTGAGCGGAGTTCAAGACTCCTGAATTGTAGTGCTGGGGATGCTAATTTTTGTGATTTTTTTTTTTTTTGTAAATATGTAGTCCGAGTTTCAACTGAATGGTCAGGATATGGATCGGTTTATTGAAAACGCAGGAAATATTTTTTGTGATTTTCGAAATATTTTTGATGAAAGCAAGAGAAGTATTTTTGTGATTTTTTGACAATATTCTGATTGAAAGCAAGGGAAATATTTTTGTGATTTTTGCAGATATTTGATGGAAATATTTTTGTGATTTTTGAAGAGATGATTTTGCAATGTTTTTGTATTTTGTGATTTTTCTGAAATGCAGGGAAAAGATATGGAATTTCCATCCACTTCCAGCTTCTACTGCTGGTAAGGCACCCGATCCATTTTAAGTCAGCGAGCAAGACGAGTCTCACACAGTTAAGTGCCGTAGTTTTACATCTTCGGATGAGGGGATTTTGAGGGTTTTCAGTCAACACACCCACAAAGTTGCCTGTTCCTCATGTGCAATGCACATAGACCACGTATCGTCCGACGGACTCCTTCGGCCACAAGATGAGCCACATCCTCACATTTCTCTTAGTCAATCCAGTTTGGGGTCTTACGTTGCTCACAATTCCGTGAGGGTGAGCTCCACCTCCCAACAGCCTTAATCCCCTTCATGAGTTCTAGGAACAGGGAACATCCGTCAGCTTCAACAGCGACTTCCAAATCAAGGTTGTCTATCACGGTGCGTTCAACACGAACAGGATTGCGGAGTTCTGCCCGCCTCAGCCCTTACCTGTTTAAAAGATTCCAGACACCCGTACGATCAAGTGTCAGCCATGTCTGGAACAGGTTAGGAAAGAAAGCCCCCGAGAAGTTAATCCCAGTGTAGTTTTAGGTCTTCGGACCACTGGGGATAAATTGATGGATCAAAACTGGTGATGAAAACTTTTTTTGTTTTATATTGTATATATATTTTTTTTGTTTTGAAAAAGTTCCAGACTTCAACTCGAGTAATCGAGATTGACACTGGTTTTTATGGAAAGCTTTAAAATATTTTTGGTATTTTTGAGATGATCCGGGTTATCGAACCATGATCCCAACGGTCGAGGCCGATGCCGGTTTTTAGTTGAAAGCGAGAAAGGTCCCCCGAGAAATTAATCCCAGTGTAGTTTAAGGTCTTCGGACCACTGGGGATAAATTGATGGATCAAAACTGGTGATGAAAACTTTTTTTATTTTATATTGTATATATATATTTTTTGTTTTGAAAAAGTTCCAGACTTCAACTCGAGTAATCGAGATTGACACTGGTTTTTATGGAAAGCTTTAAAATATTTTTGGTATTTTTGAGATGATCCGGGTTATCGAACCATGATCCCAACGGTCGAGGCCGATGCCGGTTTTTAGTTGAAAGCGAGAAAGGTCCCCCGAGAAATTAATCCCAGTGTAGTTTAAGGTCTTCGGACCATGAAACTGTACAAAAGAGGGGCAAACATGTTTTTTTGTTTTTGGAAAAATGTCCGGTGTCAGCGGATGGACAATCCAGACTGATGCCGGTTTTTATTGAAAATCTCTCGGGATGTCGATCCCGACGTAGTTTAAGATCTTCGGACCAAAACTTTAAAAGCGAGGCTGGTAATATATTTTTATGATTTTTGAAAATGTCCGGAGTCATTGATCTTGAGCAAACAAGACCGACGCCGGCTTTTATTGAAAATCTCTCGGGATGTCGATCCCGACGTAGTTTAAGGTCTTCGGACCCAGACTTAGTAAAAAGGGGGGGGCAAACACATTTTTTGTTTTTTTCGAAATGATCCAGATCATCAGATCTTGGCCTGAAAGGCTGGGATCGATGTTGGTTTTTATTAAAAATCTCTCGGGACGTTGATCCCGACGTAGTTTAAGGTCTTCGGACCCAAAACTTTAAAAGAGGAAAGACATTTTTTTGTTTTCTTTTTTTTGGAAAAAATTCTGGGTCATCGATTCTGATTTTGATGGTCGAGATCGATACCCATTTTTATTAAAAATCCCTCGGGATCTTGATCTCGACGTAGTTTAAGGTCTTCGGACCAGAAACTGTACAAGTGATGTATATATTTTTTTGGTTTTCTGAAAATATCCGGAGCCACCAGATCTTGAAGAAGACTGATGCCGGTTTTATTGACAATCCCTCGGGATCTTGATCCCGACGTAGTTTAAGGTCTTCGGACCACAATTCATACATGTGAACAGTAATCAAGGGCGGAGATTCTTGGGATTCTTCTTGGAATGGTTTGGATCATCTGGTCATGCCTTTGGACGGTTGAGATCATTGTTTGACCAAGTCAAATTCTTCCTTCTTTTTCTTGGAAATTCCATGGAATTTTTCCACATCATCCACCCAATTTCTCACCCATTTCTCATGAGATGAGATTTTGGTGAGATTTTCTCTTTTTTCTCACCATTCTCTTCCATCACTTCATTCTTACATGAAGGTACAAGATTCACTTGCAACCACCCTTCCCAAGGAGGAGTTCTTCCCAAGGAGAGGGAGAGGGAGGTCGTTTCACCTAGGTGGAGGCTAGGACGGCCTCCCATGGGCCGCCCGCCCGGTCTCTGCCTCCTGGTCTCTTCAGGGGGCCGGGTAAAAGGGTGTCTTCTCCTTTTCTATATAACATGGGACACCCTCCCCCCCTCAAACGTGCAATCTCTCTCTTCTCTCTCTCATACTCTTTCTTTCTTCAAGTTTCCTCTCTCTTCTTTGGTGGTCCTTTGCTCTTTTCAAGTGGTGGGCCTTAGAGAAATCTTGGGACAGCAAGGTGGTCCTTCTTTGGTGAGTGGTAAAGGTATGGACCACTTCCTTTCTCTTTCTTGTCCTTTTCCATCTTCATTGTCTCTTCTCATGATCCTTTTTCTTTTTCATGTAGCTATTCAAAGGGGTGTGAAGGTGGGCCCAAGCATTCTTGATCTTTTCTTAGATCTCAAGTCTTTCAAAGGTGGTGCTTGGAGAAGGACATTGCAAGCTCTCCACGTCATCATTTTTTCCTTTTTCACACTCCCTCCATGTGCATGTAAGGAGTAATTTTGCCATGTCATCAAGTGTGCATGGCAAAATACTCTATTTTTTTTATGGGAGTTGGGCCTCTTTTCATGTGTATCAAATGGACTCAAAGTGAAGTCATGGCCCTTGGTGCATTTGATGGGCCCAATGCTTCATTTTGGGCTCCCTCTTGCTTTCTTTCTTTCGTCATTTCCCTTGGAATTCTTCTTTCTTTTCCATCTTTTTCAAGGTTTGGGCCCATGGGCATGGTAGGGCCCATCTCAGGTTTTGGGCTCATGGGGCTCATTTTGGGTGACCCCATCTTTCTCTACATGTGTATGGACCAAGGTGGCTAGCCCATTCTTCATTTGGATCTCAAGTGGGCTAGTTTTCCTAGTTGGGCTTATATGGACAAGTAGCCCAAGTCTTCCACTATTTCTTGATTATGATGTACATCCTTGTACAAAGTGTGGTGGGTTCCTTGAAGTTTTTCATGTGGATGGGCTTTTGGGCCTTCATTGAAACTTGGGCACTTCTTTGAACCATGTGTGCCCCACTACACTTTGTCCATGTGGATTTTTTTTTTATTTTCATGCTCTTTTCTTGATGGATGGAGGACTTGAGTTACTTGACCATCTACAAGTCCCATGAGTGAGTTGTTCCCACAATCTCACTAAGTTCAAATGGCTTCCTTTGTGGTAGGAATGTGATTTTCAAGAGTTTCCCTTAGATGTTATCAACCTCAAATGGATGATTCTCAAGTGAGCTACCCATACAACCATGGGTCCTTGATCTTTTCTATGGGGGCTTGGTGGATCACCCATCATCATTCAAATATGAGTGATTTCTTCTTCCATTTGTGAGAAGGAATGGTACCCATAAGTTACCCATTTTTGTCCCATGCCTTGGGACATTTTGGATTTTGATCTTCAAGTGGGCTATGTGTACCATTCTTATCCATTTTCATGATGGTTGGGTGACTCATCAAGCCATGCTCTTTTGTGCTCAAATGGTCTCCCTTTTTGGTGAACAAGTTGGTGCACATAAGTTGCCCAAACTTGCCTTTTCATGGGCATTTTCAACTTTGATTCTTCATGTGGGCTATGTGCATCGACTTTCTACCCTTAGCTTCTTTGATTCATATGTTTGTGGGTAGACCTCCTTGTTGCATTTTCGTGGTCAAAATTTTCATCAAGATGAGGCACATAAGGTTGCCCATGGTTAACCCATGAATGGGTCCTCATGTTCTCCAAAGTGGGCTATGTGCTTTCTCCAATCCATTGAGATGAGGCATTTCGGTTGCTCTTGGGGGCCCGTTTCCTTTCTATTCCCCACTTGTCCATGCACATGTGTAAAAAGATGGAAACATCTTAAGTGAGAGCCATGGCCTTGGCATAAAAAATGGACCAATCCTTGGCCACATATGGACTTTGAAAAGGGATTTCTCATGTGAAGTAGGATTCTTGTTCTTCGTTGATCTCATGGCACTTGAGTGCATTTGTTGTCCAAATGTGTCCTTGGATAATGGACTTTTCTTACCTAAGGCATGCCATGCCACCTTCTTTAAGGTGGGCCTTACTTTTCCAATGGGCCCAACACATATCCTAAGCGACACATGGAGTTGGACTTTAAATTTTGCATTTGAATGCGAGTCCAATCCCATGGGTTTCTTGGATGAGAATTTGGATTTTAATGGGTAAAGGATAGGACTTACCTTGCCAAGCTTGTAGGATTCCATGGCGGATGGTACCAGGGGCCACCAAGTGGTTGACGAGGATGATCCTGCTTTCATTGTCCGCCGAGGGGACCACATGTGTTCCCTAGATATGGAGCATCAACCTCTTCCTGCTATCAAGGGTCGATGGTACCAGGGATCGCTGGGACAATTGGATGAAGGAGCCACAGCCCTTGCTTGAGCGAGTACTAGATGGTACTCCTTTTGCTGGCCTCCTCACCCTACGCTTCCATAATAACGACGCCAACCGTATGATGCTTGCGGCCCTTTGTGAGAGGTGGGCGGGATGAGGACCCACACCTTTCAACTCCCTTGTGGAGAATAGGGGATAACCCTTTGGACATTTACATGCAGATAGGTTTCCCATTTCATGGGGCAATTGTCCCTCAAGTTAGCTCTTTAGCTCCTCTCTCTTCCACTGATTGGCTGCGGCTTGTCGGTGACGTCCCTCCTGAGGGTGAATTCCAAGGCCATCAAGTGAAGATGCGATGGTTTTACAACAATTTTGCTTCCCGTCGTCCCTACCACCGAGCGAGAGGCCCTCCACAAGGCGCGGGCCATGATCACTTATGCTTTTGGATCCTTTCTTTTTTGCCATGCGAATGAGAGAGTTGATCCTAAATTTCTTCGTTAGTCGAGGATCTTCATCACCCCTATAACTGGAATGGGGCCATCCTGACCCGTCTCTTTCAAGGTCTGGACAAGACCTGTCGGCATAGCCGGTCCTTCACAGGCTTCTGGCCTGTTGTTGAGGTACCTCTTCTTTCATCCTCTTTGGAGCCGTTTGCCTCCTTTCTCTCTCTGATCATTAAATGTACTTTCATCCAGACCTGCTTTTATGACCATTTTCCGCATCTTGCGCCGAGGATGCGAGATGACATTGAAACCTGCTCAGTATCGCCACATGTACTGGCATCAGCAGAATCGTCAGCGGAACTCCCGAGTTCCCGGGGACAATTGGCGTGCTGATATAGACGGGCTGACCATCGAGGACGTAAGTATCTTGCTTGTCTTTGTCCTTGTACTGTACTTGTAACTGATCGTGGTAACCTCTTCTGCTGCAGTTTGCCCGGATGCCGTACGCTAGTTTCCCTCTCTACTACACACCCCAGCGCGTGGAGGCATATGATGCTTCATGTCTCCGTATTATGCTTTCTGACGCTGAGTCCTTCCAATGGTACTTGGGAGAGAGATTGCTTCGGCAAGTCACTGGGGTAGCTCGGGTCCCCTGTTCTGCACCTCCTCCGGCTGCTCGGATGCCAGCTGATGAGAGAGTTGAGGCTCTGGTGGGCCAGCCTGGCTTCCGTTTCACGATCCCGGATCGTGATTATGACGAGTGGTATCTGCTATTTGGCCAGGGGTCTTTACTTCCTTCGCTTTATGTTCCAGGTGGCCGTCGCAGGTACGCTGGAGGTTCAGTGACTGCCCCTTTGATGGATCTTTATCGTCGGGAGCGGGACGCGAGGAGGGGCGATGATGATTATGTTGGTGACTTGTAGCTGGCTCTGCTTTGTATGGCTTTGTACTTTTACCTCTATCTTTGTATCAAGCTCTTTTGAATGAATATATATGGTCTTTGTTTTGTCTCAAATTTCTTGATGATATCTGGATGCTTTGATTTAGACTTGTTCCTTGATGATTTGTGATTCCTCAACTGCATGGACAATGACTTGAACGGTTTCAGATCGCTTATTTAGGCCCTGCGGGCCCACTTGATGTTTAGATCTTGGATTTTGGCCCTTCTTTTGATGATCGAACCTTTGATCTTGCTGCTCCATGACTTGTGTAAGCTTTCCAATGGTTCGGATCTTGATGATTTGGCCTTTGAATGGTTCAGACTGATGGATTTGGCCCTGTGGGCCCACTTGAGACCTTAGCTTTACTTTGGGGCACTTCTTTTGATGATTTGTGAGGTTAGGAATGCTTCTCATGGTGTGGATGATGGTTTGAACGTCTCTGATCGCTTGATTTGGCTTTGTGGGCCCACTTGATGATTAGATCTTGGATTCTGGCCCTTCTTGTGATGATCAAACCTTTGATCTTGTTGTTTGACGGCTCATGTAGGTTCTTCAATGGTTTAGATCGTGATGATCTAGTCTTTGAATGGCTTGGATTGCTTGTGGCCCCCACTTGATCACCTTTCCTTCTCTTTGGCTTGATCAGCCCTATTCCGGTCACATTGCTTCATGATTGGACCAGTGGGGCACCTTTTGTATGATCTTGATCATCTTCAGTCGAAATCTGGAGTGGACCGGAGCCTTGGGCGGCCCACGGAGCGCCATCTGCTGACGTGGACTGTCAGCCTCACCTACCAAAAGCCCCGGAGCCAATCCCGCGGAGAGAGGGGATCTGCGTCCGTACGGGCGGCCCAGGGCAGGCCGCCCAGAGCTCGTCTCTTGAGCGGCCTGGGCTGGCTCGTGCTCGGACATTCTCTGGTCCCTGTTGCTGCTGTCCCCACCTGCTGTGTACGTTCAGGTTCGATTCCAACAATGAATCTTCTCTTTGTCTCCTCTTTCATCATCATCTTGTCTTCATCTTGGTTTGTCCTTTCTTGGGCAATGGATGGTGGGGATTTATGGGCTGTGGGGGCTGTTCATGGTGGGTCCCACACTTCAGAGAGTATTGAAGGCTTTAATGATGGAGAGATTTCTTTAATGGATGGTGGAGATGGTGCATTGAATGGAAGCATTGATGAAGGGCTTGGGATGGTGGTTGATGGAGCTTTGAATAGCTCCATTAATGGTGGGATGGCTGGATTTTCTGATTTGAATGGGGCCCTCATTATGGGAGGAATGGATGGTATGGATGAGATGATGGGATGGGACATAGGTGAGGCTATGCATCCCTTGAGTGTGGGTCCCATGGATGATGTGATGGACGTGATGATGGGACTATGAGGGACATAGATGGGCTGATCTCATGTCTGGATGGTATGGATGGCTCAGATGGTACCTTTGACGGTTTGGATGCTCTGGATGAGGGCCGAGATGTGCGGTATACTTGCTTGGGTGGACTTGATGTGATCATTGATGATGTCCCCTTGATGATGGACGGTGTAGATGCCTCGAACGATCCCCTTGATCGGCCAGGATGATGACTGGATACATGATTTTCTGTTGGAGGGGGCCGCAGGTCCAGATCTGACGTTGATTCTTTGATCGGGGTTGCCGGGACCCCTTTGGATGGTTCAGATGTTTTCTTTGAACGGTCAGATTGGTCAGGATGCCACGATGGGCGGTGTGATCTTCACTGATGGCACTTTTTGGTTGGGAGCATTGTCCTTCTTTTGGTCATCGGCCCTTTGCGCACTCGTTCATGAGGTGGGCGAGTC
>PVNU02001570.1:0-18348 GCA_003013855.2 Liriodendron chinense
GGAACGATACTCGGTCTTTTCGAATTATTACTACTTCGCAACCCTACACTTGGGGAGTGAACACATGGAATGGTTACAAGTCGAGCGTGGCGCACCTAAGGACATTTGGGTGTGTTGCCTATGCTCAAGTTCCAGAAGCAAGAAGAAGGAAGCTTGATGATCGTGGTGAGAGATGCATCTTTATCGGATACAGTGAAGTATCCGAGGCCTACAAACTTTACAACCCACTAATCAATAAAGTAGTGGTGAGTAGAGATGTGATATTCAATGAGAAAGAAGTATGAAAATGTTAGTGCACTTTTCTGTGGCATACTAGTGCACCTTGTTTGTCAATCACTTAGGTCAGTGAGTCTAGTGTCAGTTGAGCTTAATGAAGACGAAGACCGAAGACTCAAGTGACCCTGCTACATCAAGGAAGAAGAAACATGTAAAAGTGATGCCTTGATGTGCCTTAACCTTGACCAAAACCCAACCCTTTAACCTCTTTGATGACCTTGACCATCTTAGGAATACCCTTAGTCATCATAGATTGGCCCTAGGTGTTCCAAAACATCACCCAAACCTTGGCCAAAGTGAGTGGGTTGAGATATTGGTGGGTCAGCATTCAACAGGCTGAACCCAGGCCTGTCCGACCGGTTACGACGGGTCGGCTAGACTGGACCGACCGGTCAAGACCGGTTGGACAGGCCCAGTCCAGAGACAGCAACACACTGTTGTGTGCAGGCTGGTGGACCGACCGGTCGTGACCGGTCCGCTGGGCTGGTCCGACTGGTCAAGCCGGACTCGGACAGACCCCCCCCCCCCCCCCCCCCCCCCCCCCCCCCCCCCCCCCCCCCCCCCTCAGACAGGCAGTTCTCTGTCTTGCTTTGGCCTTTGGCGACCGGTCGGGACCAGTCGGAAGGAGCCATTTTTTACCATTTTATGACCGTTGGAGCTCATTTTCTTTATATATGGAGCTCGGTTTTTGGGCAGAGAGTAAAGGGTTTTAAGAGCCTATTGTCCACCTTTTGTACATCATTTGGGGCCTCAAAGAGGAGGAGTTTCAAGTCATATCCCTTGTGTTTAATCACAAGTGAGGGCATTCAAATGCAAACTAAGAGATGATTTGATTCATCTCTCAATTCTAAAGGTGAGACACTATACCACATAGGCATATCTCTTGTTCAAGACCTCTAGAAGACACTCTAGGTGAATCTCCTAGTTAGAACAAACTATATATCCCATGTAGGAGATTCAACCATCCTCCTATCACCTTGGGCATCTCAAAGGCATCACAAGCAAGGTGATTGATCGAGTGTAGCTGAGGCATTGGCGAGACAACGGCGACACGATCGTGGGAGCAAGGGAAGCTGATTGAAGCACGGGAGAGCGGAGATCAAGCAAGCCGAACCGGCGCTAAATAAGGGGCTCATCCGACAAGTAAGGTTGTCTTTATTGAGAGTCCATTTAGAGTTTGTTTGTCAAACTCAATCTAGGGACGTTAGGCGTTCCTTGGCCCGTTAGCCGGGCCTAAACTAAGTCTCCAAGGGGGAGCCTCCGACACGAGAGTAAACGTGCGTCGGGTTGAGAGTTAGCCTATGTCCAAAACTACTTCGCTTGGGTTGAGAGTTAGCCCTTTGTCCAAAACTCCAGTTATGGTTGAGAGGTGAACCGGTAAAACCTCCGTGTAAAGGTTGAGAGGTGAACCTCATTTAAAACCTCCAATAGTGAATGTCGGTGTGCTCAAAGTGTTGAACCTCCAATTTATACATTGCATTGCCCATTACATGACATGGTTTGCATGATTTTCATGATTTAAGGGCCCACATAACACATGTTTTGTGATTGTAGGGATGAGAGCGGACTCCATCCAATTGGAGCTTAATAAGGGTTATTTGAAGACATTGGAGGAAGTCCTAAGATGGGCCAAAGAAAGAAGAAGAAAGAGGGAGAAAAGAGAGTGAAGAAAAGAAGAAAAAGTTGAAGAAAAACAAGGCAGACCGGTCGTCCGACCGATCAGCCACATCAAAGGGGCAACAAGGAATCATGACCGACCGGTCTTGACCGGTCGGCCATACACACTGGAAGGTGGCCAACTTGGTCCAACCGGTCATGACCGGTCGGATACATACGCTGGATGTTGGGCAGGTCTGTCCGATCGGTCTTGACCGGTCGGCAGCGTTCCCTGGACTGTTTGAAAAGCCAGTCCGACCGGTCCGACCGGTCGGTCGCTCTGCGTATGGAGAGTTCTTTCTAAATTAGGACTCCGAAAATTGCTGCGCAATGCGTAATCTTTCGCAGAATCCGACGCAAGGGAGGTTTATTGCTATAAAAGGACACCTAGGGGTTCTTCCTAGGATATTAGAGAAGCTAAGGAACGTGATTCTAAGGAGGGAAAGCGATCGTGGAGCGTCTGCAACTCTCCTATTCGGGTTTTTTTAGTTTTATGCTTTTTTTAGAGATTTTAGTTGCAGCATGACAATGCTCGGCTAGAACCTCTCAGCTAAGGCTGAGAGGTGAAGCTTGTAGCTAATTCTATGTTGGATTCAGTTTAATTCAAGTATTTTTTTCAATTCAAGTTTGGATTTTTCTTATTGTTTCAGTTCCAAAGTGGTAGTTTTGAGATGTTTTATGAGAGTTCCATGTACCCAGGACATGAATTCCTTGCATTCTCTGAGATTATCATAGGTTGCTTATTTAGATTCGAATTATAGTAATCCTTGAGCAGGACATAGTCCATAGGCATGCTGTTACTCTGCAGGCTATGGTTTGAAGTCTACATTGATTGAATGGACTCGAACTTGGAAGTTCAACTGATTTGGATTGCATGTGTGTGAATGCTTTATTCTCCAACTAGATGAGAGATTAGGACTTCAAATCTGGTTGTGTTCTCTACTTGGATTAACTGAATTGACATAGGATTGCTACAAGTGGATCCTTGAAAGCCTTAGTACTTTATATCTCTGAATCTTCATTAAGTTGCTATTTTAGTTAAATACCCAATTGAATCTGAATTTCTTCCATAAACTTGAGTTGCTGGAGTAGTTTGGAAGCCTGTTTCTATTTCCCTGGTGGATCGACCTCGGTCTTCCGAGATTTATTACTACATCGCAGCCTTACACTGAGGCGATCGCGAATAAGTTTTTTTGCGCCGCTGCCGGGGGGAATAGATAACGGTTTTCAAATAGTTCAGTGGCTGTAGAAGTAGAAGGTTTTTCTGATTTTCTTAGAACTAACAAAGTTTTCTGTTTTGTAGGAATTCTTCTCTCTAAGTCAATCGCATCAGGTGATTACCTTTCTAAACTTAGTTTCTTTTAGATTAGTTTTCAGATTTCAGTTTCTAGGTTAGGATTAGCTTTGACTTTGGTTGAGTGGTTTTATGTCCAGTTGGGAACGTAATCACTCCAAATCGTCTCCAATCTGAGGTGGTTTATGTTGGACCATTGTTAGTCCATATGACGAGTCGGACTATCAAGAGCATTGTGAAAGTTTGGGTAGTATGGATCAAACACCTGTAAGGAATCCTCCCCCCCCCCCCCCCCCCCCTACTCCAACTACAAACGCAAATCAGGAAGGAGTAGGAGAGAATGAGGTACTAATAGTTCACTCCAATGAGATCACTACAGGGATTACCTACAACTGCCCGTGCAATACACCTTCTTGCATAGTTTCTACCCAGCAAACGGTGGGAACCCTTACGTAAAACCGGGTTGTAATTCAAACTTTACCTAAGTTCTATGGGTTAGACTCTGACCGCCCATACTTACACGTGCAAGATTCGAAAAGTATGGTCACCCTGCATTATCCCAATGTTTCTCAGGATACAATCAGACTTAAACTTTTTCCCTTCACTTTGAAGAAAGAGCCAAAGATTGGCTTCACTCTCTTAGACCACATTCGATTGGGTCATGGGTTGAGATGAACCGGGAATTCCTGAAAAAGTTTCTTCCGGCTCATAAAACAAACACTCTTCGAAGGGCCATAATGAATTCTCAGCTAAAGCGGTGAATCTTTTTTTTCAATGTTGGGAAAGATTTAGGATCTCCTACTTGCCTGCTCACATCATAGCTATAAGAGTTGGGCGAGTTATAAATTTTTTCAATGATGGATTAGTTCCAATATGTGCCAATTTGTGGAAATGATGTGCAATGGCGAGTTTATGAGTAGAAAATCCAGATGAGGCGTGGAGTTACTTGGACAGTTGGCGGAAAACGCCCAACTTGGGATACATCGGATTAACCCAATAACTCCAAGCCCACTCAAGAGAAAGGTGGGATCTATAATCCTTAAGGAGGAAGACGATGTGAATGCAAGGATAGCCACCTCACAAGAAAGGGTTGAGGCCATGGAACATTAGCAAAAGTGGAGTTCCCAAGTCCAAGGAAGCTGTTGAAGACATATGTGGGATTGCCTCACCGAGTTACACGCTACCAAGATTGTCCCACAATTCCTTCCTGCGTTTGGAAGTGCTACATGAGACAGCCAATGCCACATCTGGGTTAGTCAACGGCCCTTCCATGGACCGTTAGGTAATACGTACAATGAGAGTTGGAAGAACCACTCGAATTTCAGTTGGAAGAATGCTCCTACGGCAATCCTACCAACTCCCAAGAGGGCCACCCATGCAAAATATGGCCCCACCTCAATTCTCATTGGAGGATACCTTGAAAGCGTTTATGCAAGGGCAAGCGCAAATAATGAATCAAATCAGCAAATGTTCCAAGAGCTTAAAGTCTCGGTTTGATGAGATTAAGGGACGCTTGAATGCTAGGGAAGGGACCTTTCCGGCCCAACTCAGCCCATCCAAAGCAAGTACATGAGTAAAGCATCCTAATTCTTCCAACCAAAACATGGAGCACAGCTAATCCATTACCACCCTTAGAGTGGTAAACAAATCGACAAAACTATTCCGGTGAAGGCCGATGAGCCTAATGATCCGGTAAATGCTGAGGATGAAAATGGATCTAACTTAGCCCCACACAACCGGAACGCATTTACAGAGCCCGTAGCACCATTCCCTTCGAGATTGGTTGCCCCAAAATCTCTCCCAAATTCTCAAGATATTCTAAAGATTTTCAGACAAGTCAAGATCAATATCCCTTTGCTTGATGCCATCAAACAAATTCCCTCTTATGCCAAGTTTCTAAAAGATCTATGCACAACAAAACGCAAATATAATGTGCATCAAAAGGCCTTCTTAACTGAGCAAGTGAGTGCCATCCTCACTCAAAAGACCCCCCCAAAATTCAAAGATCCTGGTAGTCCCACTGTCTCATGTATCATTGGAGACTACCGGATTGAACGTGCCTTATTAGATTTGGGGGCGAGTGTGAACTTGATCCCATACTCGGTATATGAGCAATTGGGTCTTGGTGAATTAAAACCCACCAAAACCACGTTGCAACTCGCTAATAGATCTATCCGGGTACCGAGGGAGATAGTTGAGGATGTTCTAGTCCAAGTTGACAAATTCTACTACCCGGTAGATTTTATAGTCTTGGACACACAATCGGTTTTGGATGCTAGCACCCAAATACCGGTAATATTAGGCCGCCCATTCCTTGCCACATCAAACGCAATCATCAATTGCCGGAATGGGGTGATACAACTATCTTTGGAAACATGACACTAGAGGTGAATGTGTTTCATTTAGGCAAAAGACATAGGGATGTCGATGATGATGAGTTCTTCGATGTAAACATGCTTGAAACTTTTGAAGAAGAAGAACTCCTCCAACTTGAACCACTGGAAAGCTTGGAGACATGCTTAGCACACTTCATGAATTCTGAAGACCCCATCATTAGTGAAATTGTGCAAGCAGAAAGACCGGTAGTTGATACTAGCCGGTGGAGGCCCCATTTTGAAAAATTGCCACAAACCACATCAAGGCCTCTACCGTCTAACATCAAACCACCGAAGCTTGACCTCAAACCACTGCCATCCGAGCTTAAATACGTATATTTGGGTCAAGAGGAAACGTTCCCAGTTGTCATTGCCTCCCACCTTGAGAAAGATCAAGAGCTCAAGTTGATTGAGTTACTCAAAAAACATAGGGAAGCCATAGGTTGGACAATAGCGGATCTCAAAGGGATAGATCCTTCGGTTTGCACGCACCGAATACACCTTGAAGAAAATGCAAAAACGACTAGACAACCTCAAAGATGGCTAAATCCAAACATGATGGAGGTTGTCAAAGCCGAGGTGTTGAAGCTATTGGATGTGGGTATCATCTACCCCATCTCAGATAGCCAATGGGTGAGTCCTACCCAAGTTGTCCCCAAGAAATCCGGTATTACCATCATTGAAAACGCAAATAACGAGCTTATACCGACTAGGGTGACCACCCACTACCAAAAAAATGACTTTTCCCGACGGCCCCGCCTTTTTTTCCGACGGCTCTGAGCCGTCGGAATTCCGACGGTTAAAACCGTCGGAGAATGTCTATCGGCCGTCGGGAAAAACTACCCAAAAAATACCTTCCCCGACGGTCCCGCCCTTTTTTTCCGACGGCTTTTAGCCGTCGGAATATCCAACGGTCTGGAACCGTCGGAAAACGAAAATATGCTTATTTTCATAATTTAATGAAACGAACCCACCCTGTTATCCTTACATTGGGGCCCACCTACATGATTTAATGTATATCCATGCCGCCCATCAATTTTAAAAACTCATTTTAGAGTTTTACCCCAAAGAAGGAGGCAGGTCGAAAGCTCAAGTGGACCACACCATATGGAGCCATATCCAAGTCGTCAATTGTTGATTTTAGTGTTGCTCACTTGGACCTTCAATCTGCCTCATTTTTTGGACCATGCCCTAAAATGATATGTAAAAAGGGTTGGACAGCATGGATGAATCACATACAACAACATGGACCCCATGATCCCCTATTTGGATCATCTGTTTCTAGTACCCCAATCATCACTCGAATTGGGGTGCGAATTAGCTTGGTGTTACCCATATATGCATGTAACAGATTAGTGGGTGTTACCCCTACCATGGGGCCCACATTGATTTTTTTATATATCCACACCGTCCATCCGTTTTCTTTAGACCATTTTAAGATGTGATGGCCAAAATTTATAGAGAGATTAATCTCAAGTGGATCAGTACCACATGAAATGTTGATTCAAGTGCCTCACCATTAAAATTTCCAAAGGCTGGCCTATTATAACATTTCCTTGATGTTTATTTGTAATCCAACCTATTGATAAATGTCAAGAAGATCTGTATGAAGGAAAATTAGAAAGATAATATTGATCCAAAGCTTTTGTGGCCCACAACAATGTTTTTAATGGTGATTCATCACTCTTTCTAGTGGTATGGTCCACCTGAGATTTGGATCTTCTTATAATTTTGGATCGATTCCTAAAATGAGATGAAAGAATAGATGGATGGAATGGATGTACAGAAAAAAAATCAAGGTAGGCCGCACACGGTAAAGGTAACACCTACTAAGTTGTTATCTTCTAATTCAACTACAACAAATTGTAGGTGTTAACGGCATGCGGTAAAAGAACACCATCAATTACCTATTTTTATGGCGTGCACAATCTAGCATTGTTAAAGATCCACTTTATAATGGCATTTACTAATTGAACGCCGTTAAAACACATTGTTGAATATCTTATACGATGATTAATTTGCATATCGTCTTTGACCTTGCCACTACTGTAGCAGGTACTGATCGGTGCTTGTGGGGCCCACCGTGATTTATGAGTTTTATCCATTAAACATGCCTTAAACATTACAGGGCCCTAGGACGTTTTTAATGGACAGTGGACATTCAATCACTATTGTTTTCTTGTGTTGTGGTCCACCTGAGATTTAGATATGGCTCATTTATAAGATGAAGTCTTGCTATAATTAATCTTGAGAAATGAATGAACAACATGGATAAATTAAACACAATAATCGTGGGGTCCATAGAGCCCGACCACTAGCACCTGATCACCAATGTCAATAGCCAAACTGTTGGGAACCGAGGGGCCTATTGTGATGTTTGCGAAAATCCACCATGTCCATCCGTTTTATGAGCCCATTTTAGGACATGCATGAGACAAAAAATGAGCTGGATCCAAAGTCGTGTGGGCTGAAAACATAAGGAGTGAAATGATCATGGTTTAAAATATTTGTAGGGATCATAAAAGTTTTTAATCAGGCTAATATAAATTAATATAATTTGTTTTTTCATGTTCATCCCAGGAGGACTGAGATGTTGCGAATGGTATGAATAATAATTGTAATGGTAGATCTAAATGTCAATTGGAACAGCACAAGAAACAAGTAATTGAATGCCCCACTGTTAAGCTTCTTTGGAGGCCATGAAAGTTTTAGATCAAGTTGTTATTTGTTTTTTCCTTACAATCCATGTTTGTATGACCTAATCAAGAGGTTGGATGTCAATAAATATTGGTGGACATTCAATCACTACTATTTTGTTATGGTGTGGTCCACCTGAATTAGATTTGCCAAAGTTTTAGATAAAGCCTAAAATGATCAGTAGAAAATTAATGGACACATGGATAAAACACATACATCATGATGCCAAAAGCATCAAGGGCTTTTTTGTCTTTCCATAAGAAGATCCCAATGCTCTCGGATGACTAAAAGTTGTACTGCTCCTAGTAGCTTACGGGCCCTTGATCAGTCAAATTGATTGATCTGGATCGTTCATTAAAATGATCAAGGGCCCATTTCTTGTGTTATTACCATGTAAATTAAAATTACACCAACTAAATGTGATTCCAACAGACCGATCAACTGCCTTTAAAATGGGCAATTAGGATCATTCACAGAAAATTAAGGAGGTTCAATCAACAATTTAAACCCTTCATTTGTTGGGGCCTACCATGGATCGCTCTTAGTTCTCAATAGCTCCTTTAAGAAGGAGAATCCTGACCATCAGTCCATGGCTTATGAATGGATGGCTAGCTATTCCTATAGATTAGAGGCATCTGATCAGTACTTTGAGTTAACACATTGGACAACAACCACAGAAGAAAAGGCCCCTTCTGGGAACCTAACTGTGGCCCACCAAGAGTTTGCAAGAATCCACCCCGTCCATCCATTTTGGGGAGCTCATTTTAGCACATAAGATGAAAAATGGCTGGATCCAAGACTCCACTAGGCCGAAAACGTGAGGATTGAATGTCTACAGTTGAATATTCGTGGGACCACAAGTTTTGAATCAGGCTAATATTTGTGTTTTGAGTTCATCCCAGTAGGAATGAAGCTATGAACGGTATTGATGGCATATAAACATCACAGTGGACCCCAGGGAGGTTTCAACACTGGGAATTTCCCTAACTACCTTTTCCTTTAGTGAGGCCCCAGTCAACTACTGGATCTGGCTCATTTTTGTTCACATGCCCTAAAATAAGCTCACAAAACGGATGAACGGGGGTGGATTTCTCACAAACATCACGGTGGGCCCCTCCTAGGTTCCCAGCGCACGACCTTCGTGCCAAAGCTTTCCAAGGAAATCCCGCGTTTCCTTGTCCATGTTCCCCTTCCCTTGGGGCCCAACTTAATGATTTATCATGTATATCCATGCTGTTCATCAATTTTGAAAGCTTATGTTAGGGCTTTACCCCAAAGAAGGAGGCAGATCAAAATCTCAAGTGGACCACACTGTCGGAAAGAGTTGATGATGGTGACCACCATTGATTGTATTGTGGTTCACGTGGGCCTTCAATCTGCCTCATTTTTCGAGTCATGCCCTAGTATGCTTTTTTAAAATGGATGGACGGAGTAGATAAACCAAATACATCACAGTGGGGCCATAAGCCCCTATCTGGACCGTCCGTCTCTAGCTCCAGTGGGGCACCACGGGCGCGGGTTGGGCTGGTGACGCGAACACCAGCCAGTAAGCTGGTGTCATAGCTATGTGGGTCCCATCATGATGTATTTGTTTTATCCACTCCGTTCCATACATTGTACAGCTCATTTTAAGGCATGAAACAGAAAATGAAGCAGGTAAAAAGCTCAAATGGACCACACCATAGGGAAACGGTGGTGATTAAAACATTCATCGTAGGAATATTTTCGGGGGCCACATAAATTTTAGGATCAAGCTGATATTTGGGTTTTCCATTCATCTATCTCTTGTGATCTTATGAACACGTGGATGACAAATAAACATCACCGTGGGCCCTAGGATGGTTTCAACGGTGGACATCATTCTCCCTCACTGCGCCCAAAAGCCCCGCGCCCATTTCGCTCCCTCCCCCAATTTGCTAGTGTGAAAAAACCCTATTTTTTCTAATTCCCTCTCTCGGCCCCTCCCGCTCTCGCCCCCTCTCGCTCTCGATATCTCTCCCTCCTTCGACCACCATCGGCATCATCTTGCAGCCATGTTAGCAGCCCCCATTTCTCGCAGCCCACCGAAAAAACCGTCATTGCTTGCAGCCCCCATATCCTAACAGTTGGTTTCTCTCTCTGAAACGTACGTAAGAACGGATGCCAGGAAGCATAGAGATAACAGAGGTATATGTACGGATCTGGTGCGGGTGATGAGTAGGTGTTTTGCGATTAGTGGTGGGTTTGGAGATGGCGGCTAGAAGGATGAGTTTGGGTTTTGTGGCTGGACGAGGATAGTGATTGGGTTTTGCTGGGATTGAAACAAGGATGGTGGTGCGGGAGGTTTCAGCCAGGGATGGTGTGTGGGTTTGGGCTTCACGGCAGAGTTATGGTGGTGTTGCTGCAACAGGGAAGCTGGTAAGAATCCGCTGCTATAATGTATATAACATGTTTGTTTGATGGTTTCTTATATTCTGCAGCTGAAATTTTCTCTTTGTATTTCCAGCAACTTGTTCGGGACCTCTCTGATGCTGAACAATTCGTAAGCTCTAGTGTTCTTATTATAAAATTGCAAAATGAGTTGTTAGAGATGGTTGTTTGTTTTGTTGCAGCTGCTTCTGTTCTTCTTAAAATTATGTAAAACACCTTTGAATATAATCTTACAATATTACTTACTCTTGACCTCATATTGATCTAGGAGTGGAGTCGTTCCGTGCTTGAAGAACTATGCTTGTCCTAAAAGAGGTATATAAAAGCACAGCATGAGTACCTTGAAATTTGTGCCCTCTAAAGTAGCTTTCTTTCTTTTCCTTTTCTTATTTTTATGGTTCTTCTAGAGGAAGCCAACGGACAGGAGCATATGTGATGGAATTTTGTGATTTTGATGACTTCTTGTTCTCTAGAAGACAACATCAAAACAGAGGAAGCTTGGGATCTTCAGGGTACAACTTCCCATTTATCACCTCTTCGAAGATCATGTTAATTTTGTATTATTTGAAGGAATTTCCATTTTAGTTAATACTGTTGTCATACTAATAGAGCAACGACAGCAGGGTTTTGGAAAGCAACATGAAGGGACAAGGCCATTTACTCTTAAGCATAACTTGATTGGGATGAGGAAGACCTTAGTCTTATATAGAGGTCAAGCCCTGAATGGGAAAAAGTCAGATTGGATAATGCATGAGTACAGGCTGAAAATGAATGAAAATGCAACTCCGATGGCAAGTAGTTTTAGTCGGGATTACACACACACACACCACACACACACACACACACACACTATAACTTAAACAGGGAAAAAATCTCCCATTTCTAAGAACGGCATGCAATTGGAAATTTCGTATGTCTTTCATGTTGCATCTTATGGGAGTCATTACCAAATGGGGACATTCCCATGGAATTTGATTCCCAAATTTCAGGAAATGCAGCAATCTTCTTAGCTATTTTGCATGGACTACCTGTTAAAACTACCTTATAGATTCATTGCTTTACTAATCTCATGACATGCCACCAGTATAATTGCCCATTGGTGCGTCTATGAGCTTTTAGTTTCCTGTTATTTGGGTGCACTTGTTTTCTGCTTCTTTTGTTATATACATTCTGTTTACTGATGGAAGCTTGCTGAAAATTTCAGTTGTTTCAGACAATTTGCAGCAATGGCATTTGAACTGAAAATTTTTGGGGCATGCTCCATTTATGGCGGGACTGGCTGTTGAATTGAAATTGTTGGTTTTACATATGAACATAGATCAACTGCGTAGTCATGGTTTTAATATGTTGTGCAGAACATACTTCTAGTTTCTGTCATTCTCGCTGATGAACTGGTATGATTCTTAGTAATCTTGCTCAATCTCAATATCCTATTATAGAAGGTTTAGAATGGGACAATTGCCTTGGATAATGTTTACTGAATTTTCCTCAGCTTTAGTATAGTAATTTATAGGAGTTTAACTGCGAACAAATTGGAATTCTCTTAAATTTTGAGATGAGACCATTTTTAGTTGAATTCTTAAACTAACTCCAGCTAGGAGCTAGATTTATTCCATTAAAGAATTAGCTGGCCAAACAACCCTGCTGCCTTTTGGGTACAAATCCAAATTAGCCATTGATGGTGTTAGCCTGAATGTGTGTGGTCTTGTTCTGCATTTAGGTAGATGAAGAGTGACTGTATATCACTTGATTATCATGATCCTTGGAATTTGAAATCTCATCAGGTTGTTCTTTTCCTACAATCTCCGTGGAATTTATCAAGCATTATTGTTGTGTGCAGTATACCACATTAAATTCTTCTGAACCATACATTTTGGCTTTATTTGGTTGGATTTGGACCATTGGTTACAGGGTGGTGGTGGTTGGAAAGTCGTTGTAAGCAGAAGTGCAAACAAAGAACAGGTTCTTTTTCTGTCTTTTCCTGCTAGGCAACAAGGAAAATTTTCATTTTATAGTAAAATAGAGTGTCTAGGAGCTCAATTGTGAGAGTAAATGTATTATGTTTGAAACTCAATTAATGCTTATTTGTGATTACTTAAAAACTGAGGAATGCAAATCTGTCTTCTTTTTTTCTTTCCTCTTTAATGGAACTTCTGACCTGGGCATTTATTTATGGGTATAAAACCCACCTTGCTGCTGAATTTGCTACTGATTTGAGTGGGATTTGATTTGTTTCATCTTCTTTTTTCTGTCAGAATCTTAGATTGTGAGTGATTGATCTTTTTTCCTTGAATGACTGAATCTGGCTATCATTTCTTTTTCTTTTTTTCTTAATCCTCTTTCCTAAAGTAATGTATAATGTTCTTTTCCTCTTTTTTTCTTAATGTTGCTCGCTGTTACAACTAGTGATAATGGAATCAAGATTTTAGCAAATACTGATGGCCAACGCTTGATAAGGATGCTGGAGAGCAGAGCATTTGAGGGGTCTGAGGACCATCCGAGCCAATCAACACAAAGGTATTTTTTATTTCTCTTACAAATAAAAGGAAAAAATATCCTTAGGCTGTTGATTAAGTTCCATTTCCATAGGCTAGCCTCAACATGTTTTTTTGCTACCTTTCATGTAGCCGCAAATTGTCAATGCACTGGCTGCTGCAACAAATGTTTCTGCTCCTCTAGCTGCCTCCCATGAACGGTCTGATAGAATTCCACCCAGTATCAATGAGTAGTCTGGTACGAGTTCCTTGACTTTTGCCTTATACTTGTTGATATTAACCAATATTTAGTTTTTTTTTTTTTTTTGGGTTAGTAGTTCTGAGATTCCAATATTCAACGAAATTGCAGGCTACCCTGGACAGCAGCAGGCCGGACAACAGATATTAAACCAAGGATTTCAGATGATGTTGACAAGATTAAAAGCTGGAAGTTGGCTGACATTGTTGATTCAGCACAGCTCAAAGCTCTACGTTTGCCTGATCAATTGTCATCTGGCAAGGTATGTTGTACTATTGGACTTTAAGAATCCAAATCAGTGACTATGGATACATTGCATTGTTTGGGACTTGAAATTAGGACTCTTATTGAGTTTAAAGCTTGTTCAATTGTTTACATCATTGATTTATGTCTTGATGCTATCTTTTCAGTTTTTTAATCAAACTGGTTTTAGGGTGCTGTTTGTATTTCGATTCTTATTTTATTTTTTTGTGAATTGCAGATTGTACGGCTGATATACACAAACTCCGGCCTAGCTGTGTTAGCCCTTGCCTCTAATGCAGTTCATAAGCTAGAAATGGCAGCGAACTGATCGAAATCCATCTGGGAAGGTTAGCTTTCATCATATTTAAACTTCAAAAGAAGTAAATTTACTCGATTCCTTGATTCATAATTGTGTTGTACTTGTACAATTCAGTCTACTGCTTCCGTCGCGCCTCAGTTGTGGCAAACCAATAGTGGAACTCCTATGACAAATGACACAAGTGAATCCAACCCAGCTGAAGAGTCGGCTGCATGTATTGCTTTGTCTAAGAATGACTCATATGTCATGTCTGCATCTGGTGGGAAGGTTTCCTTGTTCAACATGATGACATTTAAGGTTCATAACTTGCTCTTTCTCTTGTTTCACCCACTTGAAACTTTGCAGATTGGTTCTTGGTTCAATTTCCATTTTCTTTAGTGGTAATGTATTTTTTCAGTAGAGATTCTTAAAGCACTGAATTATACCTGGTAACATGCAATCTCAGGTCATGACGACTTTCATGTCACCGCCTCCTGCGGCCACCTTCCTGGCATTCCACCCACAAGATAATAATATCATTGCCATAGGGATGGATGATTCTACAATTCAAATATACAATGTCCGGATTGATGAGGTAATGCCTTTGGTCTATATATCTTAAACAGCCTTAGTTTCATCTGAGGAAAGCAAGAGTGAATGGAACATATCTTTTGATTTTGGTGCATGGTCAATTATTTTGAGGAATTTCTTAACTTTTCATGAATCTTTAAACTGAGATTGATAAGATCATTTCTGATCTTTGGAAAAGATCTACTGAAGGTACAAACCCATTTTCCTTTGGTTCATGTTTTGGGATGACATTTATAAATTCGTGTTTTATCAATTATCTAAATGCACTATGGTCTTAAGAAAACATGTTTACATTCTAAGCCTTATCCCAACTAATAAGTTTGGTAAATTATGATTAACAAAATCTGTTGATTATCTAAAAAAAGTAAAGAGAAATCGTGTTTATTTGGCCATCTGTGGAAATCAAGGTCAAAAATCACTCGGTGGGAAGTGAGATTAGTGGGATTATTGTTTGCATTTTCTGCACATCATGTGCAGATTTTCATATATGGATTATTGTTTTCTCTGGTAATGTAAGTATCTGAATTATTCTTCTTAGCATTCAAGTTATTTTATTCGTATGGTGGTAGGTTAAAATCAAGCTCAAGGGTCACCAGAAGAGAATCACAGGTCTTGCATTTTCCCAGGCCACGAATGTGCTGGTCTCTTCAGGGGCTGATGCACATGTAAGTAGTTAACAAAATGAATGCATTCGTAACTTTATTTTCTCGTAGACATGGGGGGAAAATCTGAAATAACTGGTAGTATGATAAAGGACCACAAGGGTTCCTTCCAGCTTTGGAAGACTATGCTGCTTCTTTATAATGTTATTATTAGCATTACCCTCCATTTAAATTGTAAAATCAATTGCAGTGGAGTGAAAAAAAAAGATGAAATATTTGGCAAACAGAAAATTGGGTTTCTCTTCATACTGACAGGACTCACTAAGATTTAATATTGATATTTTCTTCGCCTTGTCTACTTACTACCAATTTTGTGATTTCTTGTCTGCACCTGACTTCTTTTTTTTTTTTTATCAGCAATGTGCCTAACTTCTATATTTCTCAATGGTCTACATTGTAGCTATGCGTATGGAGTATTGATGGGTGGGGGACAAGAAGAAATCAAGGGTCATACAAGCACCACCTGGTCGCTCAGCTCCACTAGTTGGGGAAACTAAAGTTCAGTTCCACAATGATCAAGCACATCTGTTAGTGGTCCATGAAAGCCAAATTGCTGTCTATGATAGCAAGCTCGAATGCTTACGCTCGGTAATCCCTCTTACAACATTAAAGCAGTGAAATTCTTTCATATTGGACCAACTGTCTGGACTCTATTCAATGGAATTTTTATTTTACCCTTTTTCATTGCAATAGAATTTTTGTTCTTGCCAATTAAAAAAAGAAGAAGAGGGCCTTTACCATTTTGTTTTGGATATGAGCTCAGCTTCCTTATCACAGAAAAGAGAGAAGAAAATAGGTATCAGTAGGCATTTTGTGATGCTGTAGCCAGGGGCCAATGACTCTATGCTCATGTGTTGGGAGTTGGGAAAGTCACCTGATAGGTACTTTAGTCATCTGCCAAGCCTGATGAACATTTTTTAAAAGATCTCTAACATGTAAATTCCCATTAACTATAAAACAAGATGAACTCATTTTTAGGGATCTAGCAAACAGGGCCTTAGTGTTTATCATAGCAACTGGTTGCCTTTTCGTGATCGGAGAGTATGATATTCTGATGCTCTTATTATTTCAGCCTTCTTTTCGTTTCTCTTACAGTTCTTTCACCCTGTCATGCAGTGGTCTCCAAGAGAATTGCTATCAGCTCCAATATCAAGCGCAATCTATTCATGCCATGGTTTGCTGGTATACACTGGGTTCTGTGATGGTGCAGTTGGAGTCTATGATGCAGACAGCTTGAGGCTCCGATGTCCTATAGCACCCACCTCTTACATACCGCCTTCTGTGTCAAGGTATGCTAGTGTAATATTCTTCTCTTTTTTTTATTTATATTTATTTTGGTTGTTCAAACAAATGAAACCGTTGATGTGGACCTGTCTTTTCAAAATTTTCCAACAAGTGGAGATTGCATGCTCTACTCCCTAATCCCTATATGAATTTTTCGTGATTAATTAATAAGAACCAGGTGCTTCCTGTAAAGAGAGCAGCATTCTTTGACCATTTAATTTATAATGTTTTTCGTAAAATGTTATAGGCAAAATGATGGAGATAAGATTTCACGCGGAAATGCCCAAAACGTCCATTCGACTCTCGAGATTATCTGATCGAGAGTCGAATGTTGATAGGTGCGGGACGTCCATTCGACTCTCGAGATTATCTGATCGAGAGTCGAATGTTTGATAGGTGCGGGACGTCCATTCGACTCTCGAGATCACCTGATCAAGAGTCATAGATTGAAAAATACGGAACAGCTATTCGCAAGTCCCGAGTCTTCATAACCGATAGTGAAATACGGCAAAGCTCGATCCGCGAGCAGACCTTCTCACAAGTCGTTGAAAGACATTACACCCAAAATATGTACTTGGACTCGCGACCACATTTTAACCTGCGAGCAGCTTTACTACGGGCGTCTCCTTCCTTTTCGGAGGCCGTGACTCCCAGCTACGGGCGTCTCCTTCCTTTTCGGAGGCCATGACTCCCAGCTACGGGCGTCTCCTTCCTTTTCGGAGGCTATGACTCCAACTATGGCATCCGGCCGGATCCAGTCGGATTTCAAGGGATTACCATCTAGGGGCGTGATTGTTGGAATATATCATTGGGTTGGATCTGACTAAAAAGATAGGATCTTATCCCATGAAATCAGCGGATTCTCAGTATCGTATGCGACATCAATGGGATTTCGACATCTCACGTAACAGATTGGATTGTTTCAGATCTATATAAGGGGATGGCTCCTTTGAATAGGAGGTACGTACTCATCATTCAATCTTGGTCTCGTTTTGCTTGGCTTCTCTTCTGTGGCCTAACTTAAGCGTCGGAGGGCTAACGGCTGGTCCCCAGCCACCCTTATTCGCTGTCTTGCTTCAGGTCTGGTGGTGGAAATCCCTCCTGGAGCGAAGGAGAAAAGCCGGAGGATCTCGTTACAAAATCTGACATTAACAGTTTGGCGCCGTCTGTGGGAACGATTTGATCATCAAAATCAATCGTGTTAACCACCGATCAAAATCCTTCGGTGATGCCTCCTAAAAAGACAGTTCATCCTTCAACTTCGAGGCAGGCACCACCTCCGCCCGGTGAGACGGAATCCACACCTGCCCTCCCACCTGTTCCGACGGATATCCCTCAAGGAGCCCCAAATATGCCATCAACAAATCCATTATTGGAGGCTTCTGGAAATCAGGATGATGTCCTACGATTCCTCGGGAACACTCTCCTAACTCTAAACGCCGGAGTTCAGGCACTGTCAAATCGACTTGATCAGCACTTCCCTGAACCGCAAAGACAACCCTCCGAAGGGTTACCACCGCCACCCATACCAGTTGCTTCCAGGCATTCTATGGATGAACCACAGGTCCCGCCACTTGGCGGCCATCCCCCTGTGCCGTCTCCACATTCTATACATTCCAGTTCGTCTCGACAACCTCAACCGCAAGGCTCCACCGCTGAAACGTCTAGCTATACCTTGCCATGGGAAGGAGATCTCAAAAGAATCCAAGACCGTTTTGATGTCATGGAGCGAGAGATACCAGGCAAATCGGCCATCTGCTGTCATGGCGGCAATACATCAATCTGAATCTCCCTTCACAAGCGAGGTCATGGAAGCCCCGTTGCCCAGAA
>PVNU02001571.1:0-147223 GCA_003013855.2 Liriodendron chinense
GGATCGGATCGGTCGATCCGAATCCGATCTGATCATCAAACGGATTAAAGATCTTTGATCCGATTCAAACCCTGATCCGATCCGTTGACAGCCCTAAATTTTATTCCTTAAAGGGCATTTTTTGATTGTGGCCCATTAATTTAGTGCCTTTGAGATGGATGGTTCCAATCACCCAGCCATCGCTCATGTGTGCCCCACCGGTCCATCCATGCAGCATAAGCCCTACTCATAGGCCCACACAAAATGACCCACTGAATAGAAATTGATTTTGGGTTATGTTTGTTATGCGTAGAGAAAAATCATTTCCATAACAAAGCCGGTTCTGTTGAAGGCCATACAAGATCTCCTCTCCAACAGCTTCTCCTCTGAGATCTTGACCGTTGTTGATTTGGGTTGTTCATGTGGGCCCAACACCATGTCTGTTGTTTCGACGATCATCAGCACCATAGAGAAGATAACCCACGAATCGAACCGGCCGTTGCCAGAATTTCAAGTGTTTTTGAATGATCTTCCTGGAAACGATTTCAACTCCATTTTCCAAGGGCTTGCCAGCCTTTTATAGAGAAATGATGGAAGGAAAAGAGAAAAATGGATTATCTTGTTTTATAAGTGGGGTTCCAGGTTCATTTCATCGGAGGCTTTTTCCAAGAACAGCTTACACTTCGTAGATTCTTCTTACAGTGTTCATTGGCTCTCTCAGGTGCGTACGTTCTTTTAGAATTTTGATACATTCCTCTGGGCCCCACTCATGATTTTCTATTGCCCAAAAGGTGGGTGTGAAATGATGGACGGTCCTGATTGATAATCTGATGTTGTCTATTATATTTAATACGAACCTTCCATTTTCTTAGCCACTGATTGGATGGTTAGGATATTTTTATTGATAGTGAGTTATTGGGGGGGATCGACAATAAAAAAAGGTTCCACACGATTGATGGTCTAGATCACCGATTGGACATTTTCTAATACAATAATAAAGGCAGACATTTCCCAGTGATTTTTGGGAACCATGTGTATCGGGCAGTCCAATTTCCTTAGCCATTGATTGGTTTATTAGCATCATCTGATCCAAGTAACTTTTGGAAGTGATGGGTGGGCCCACATGATGGATGGTCCAAATGAATGATCATATTTTCTCTATTATAATTAATATGGACCATCTACTTTCATAGCCATTGATCAAATGGTTAGGATCATTTGATCAAAGTAGTTTGTCCGGAGATGCATAATCGAAGGTGCGACACATGACGGAAGGTCTATATCAATGATCGTACACTTCTCAATGTGGACCAACCATTATTTAGCCATTGAGATGAAAACCCAGTTTCCTTTTGACAGAATGTGTGGTTTCTACAAGTAGAGCCCACTATGCGTTGATCTAGACCATTGTTTTGATGGGTCCCCCGATCATAACCTTAATTCCTTCCAGTGGTCTGATGGACCACACCATCAACAGACGATCTTTCCCCCTTTTTCACTAATGGTGGTTTGGATTTTTAAAAGGTTCCTCCAGGTCTCTATAGCAAAGAAGGGTTGGCATTGAACAAGGGGAAGATGTACATATCTAAGACAAGCCCACCATGCGTTTCTAAAGCCTATCTAGATCAATTTCAAAAGGATTTCTACTCACTCTTGAAGTCGAGATCAGATGAGGTGGGGCCCAGTGGTGTAATGGTCCTTGTACTTGCTGGCAGATCAACTGCTGATCCATCAAGTAAGGAGAGCTGTTACCAGTGGGAGTTATTAGCTGAGGCCCTCTCATGGTTGGTTTCACAGGTACCTATCAGCTATCACCTTCTTCATTTTAACTAGCTTAATAGGCATTGGCCCAACCTCCTAGCTAGCATTCCAGCCCAAGCCCGACCTAAAGTGGGCTAGGCCCGAAGACTGAAGGGCTAGACCAGCCCATTAACAGCTCTACCTTTTAGCCTCGGTAGGTTGATATCAGGACCAAATCTTGTAAATGGCCGGGCCAGGCCAGTGCTTGTGCACATTCATCAGTTCAATATCTTTTTGCAGGGACTTGTTACTGAGGAGAAGGTGGACTCCTTCGATATGCCTTACTACACACCATCAGTAGAGGAAGTTGGAGAAGTTGTGGAAAAAGAAGGGTCCTTCGCGATTGACCGATTAGAGAAGTTTGCACTTGATGTTGGGGATGAAGAGGAGAAGGACAAGTGGGTGAATGGAGAAAAGGTGGCTAAGAACATCAGGTCCTTCACAGAGCCGTTGATCTCATACCATTTTGGACAAGAAATTATAGAGCATCTATTTGAGAAGTTTACTGAGATTGTCGTTGAGGATTTGGCCAAGGAAAGAATCATGGCGACAAGCATTGTTGTTGTACTGAGGAAAAATTGAGCGAGTCTGCACCCTATATGGGTTCGCATGTTTACGTTGTTATGGTAGAGACATGTGATGGTCTAGATTTTGAAACACAGTAAGAAGTTTTTTTTTTTTTTTTTTTTTTTTAATTCAATTTATTATGTTAATGGGATTTCCATCTTAGATTAATTCATGTTCCTCAAAAATTAGAAATTCTAATTTAATCTGCTTATACTTAAAGTACAATCATCGATTTGTGCTATTGTTAATCTCCTAACGCAAGTAGCCTCTTCTAGATCTATTAAAGATGAAGAGAATAAGGAGCCACCCGTCTTTAAGTAGACCCCACATAGATGTATGAACGTAAAAAGTAGTAGAGAGGGCTTGGGAATGGCCCTCTCTCTCTCTATCTCTCTCTCTCTCTCTATACACCCCCCCCCCCCTACGGACGTCCACTACAATAAGGGGGAGGTGGATATCCAATGCTCTCTGCCCTTCCCCTTTTAAATAGGATCTTAAAACGAAGAGTTTAGGTTGTAAGAAGATACACTCGGTGCTCTACCACCTTACTGAATATCTATGTATTTTATTGTGAAGGATATTTGGATACCTATTTAATCCATGCACTCTAATTGTCCAAATTCTTCCACTATTAGTAATCACCATCTTTGGATCATATTAGATCTGAACCATTAGATGTCTATTAGGCATGATTTAAAATAAATCAATATATAGTTAAGAATGAAAGTTAACCGTTGTAAAACTTCAGTTAACCAATTGAAAACTTCAAAAGTGCTGGTTGACCTTTTAAACACTTGATGGACCAGCCAAAACTTAAAATTAACCACTTATCATGTGTTATTCATGTCCCACAAAGACCAAGTAGATCCGGGTGTTGGATCATGTGTACGTTGAGGATCCTGATATGAAACCCAGCTACATCCACTTTCACTTACGATGCAAAATTCTCATATGGAGAGCCAAAGCATGATCAATTAGAATCTCTCCATCGGCACATCTTCAGGTCTTGGGAATTTTGATGGATCTATTGCAACCATAAGCATATTTAAATTTTTGTATGATGGGTCTCCCAGTTTGATACTTATAAGCTATCCATGCCGATGCAAGTGACAAAAGGCCAAATTCAAGTAACCATCAATGGCTCAGTTACACATTCATGAGGTAGGGAATGAGGCTAACCGACACCAAGCCGGGCCCAATGGGCGAAGACTGTCTACACTGACACCAAGATGATCCTCTCATATGAGATGATCATCCATTGATAACATAAGTATGCTCCACAACCTGCATGGTCATGGCCAAGGCAATGAGATTTATGGAATACAACTTTCCTTTGACTGTTAAGTGGTTGTGTCCAATCTCACATGCTCAAGTGCATTAAATGCAATGGTGCTCAAAACTGCATAAATATGTTATGTAAGAATTAACTAAAAAAATTTATAGCATGCCAATCAATCAAGGCATAATAATATTGCTTTTTTAGGGTAGTTAAATGTAGATTCATTGCATCCTCCCTCAACCATCCATTTTCTGTACATGTATGGTTGATAGCCCATGCATATGTGGGACACATCAAATGAGCAACCCGCCATCACCTTTAGGCCCATCGGATTTTCGGGTTGGGCTTGGGTTGTAATACTAGGCCAGGAATGACCACAATTAAAATTTAAACATGCTTAATAATAAGGTTAGGCTAAAATTTAGGCAGGCTTAATAATCAGGCCTGGCTGGGGCTTGCTTCTAAGAGTCCATTGATGGTTCCAACGGCATCTTTGTCATATATAATGCAAGATGGGACATTCCTAATAGTCACTACAGGCTTTATTTTGGCCCATCAAGGCCCAAAACTAGGATTTATCATGCAAGCTGAGCTTGGAGAGACCTTGCCCCGGCCTAGCCCGGCAAGTGGAAAGCCCTAAAGGATGTCGTGGGAGCTTAAACAGCACTCGCTCTCTCCCATTTTGTTTCTTCTTTTATTTTTATACCTAAGCAATGAAGCACCCTAGTTTGGCACTCTCCATGTTGTGTGCATGTGACATCAACTCCGTCCATCAGGTTCGCCTTCTCATATTCACCTTACATATAAAGGATCAGCCCAATCCAAAATTCAGATTCGTCTCCTAATCTTCACCCTAACATGGTGTTGCCCATCTTAGCTAGATTTGGATCAGGGGTGCTCTTTTGGAGTTTCTGTTCATTCTTAAGAGGCGAACCTGAAAAACGGGTTGGATGGAGTATACACATTATGGTCAGCCCTACAAACAAACCTGTTTGGCATCCTCTTGATCCTGTTGTTCTCTGTGACATGTCTCCCCTCACTTTTCTATTGAGCTAACATTTGGCCCCGGACCTAGCATTAAGAGGCACACCTGATGGACGGAGTGGATGCCACAAGCACAAAATAAAAAATGGACAGCTTGAATTAATAAATAATGGCACATAACAATGGGCGTTTCGACAGAATTGTAACACGTGATATTTATACAATTGTAATTCAATAGTTGGGATCTCCCAGATCCATAGAGATTACAACAGATTTTTGAAATAATATAAATTCAAATATTTTGTGATTTGAATGTCTCCTGTGTCACATGCTAACCGTAGGTAGGAAGTCTCCAAAGAGATGAGGATGGGTGGTTAACACGCCCCCTCAAGCACAACAGCTTGTTAACGATGTCAAGTGCTTGCCTTGCAAGAGACAGAACCTAGCTGAGCTCTGATACCATGTTAAATAACCACTTGCTCTAAAAGCTTAAGCCATTAAAGGATGGCATATCAATGTATGTCAATGGACTTTAACACTCCTCTACACGTGAGAGGTGGAATTCAGGGCAAGGGTAGAAGAACATTCATAGATACTGTCATAGAATCGTAATATGTGAATCTAATGCTTTGGATCTCATAGAACCATCTATATTTATAGAACAGAGATGACAACAGATTTTTGAAATAATACAAATTCAAATATGTTGGGATTTGAATGTGCCGTGGGTCATATGCTAACCATCCGGAGAAAGTCTTAGAAAAGTTGAGGATGGTGGCCATTTGGTTGAGTGCGCAGTGAAAATCTGGCTGGCCATTTGGTTGAGTGGGACATTTGAAAGTACGCAGTGAAAATCTGGCTGGCCATTTGGTTGAGTAGGACATTTGAAATTGAGTTAAAGCATTCCCTGTCAATGCATTTCCACGGTGTGGCCTGCCAGATGAATGGACCCACCTGATTTTCAGCTCACAGCATATTCATCATGTGATCATTTCTGACATGCAATTACACTTCGTTACTCATAGCATATCCTAACAACTTAGGTCATCCCTCTCCTTCAACTTCAGGTTACACTAAGCTCTCTAGGCCCACTTTGATGTCTGTGTTCCACTCCATCCATCTATTTTACCAGCTTAATTTTAAAGCAAAACTCAAGTAGGCCACACCAAGGGAGATTGAACTCTTTCCATTCAAATCTTCTCGGGGCTAAGGAATTTTTGGGTCAGGCTTATATATATATATATATATATATATATATATATATATATATATATATATATATATATATATATATATATATATATATATATATATAGAGAGAGAGAGAGAGAGAGAGAGAGAGAGAGAGAGGAATGCTCACCTAGGCACTTCTCGTGAGAGAGACTCATGAGCACTTTTTTATGGCTCATCGCACTTGATGTGAGCCCAAAATCTGAGCCGTCCATGTGATGCAGCACTTCAAAAAACCCATAGGGCCCATCTTTCAACCTGATCCAAAACTCTGGTGGGCCGCAGCAGAAAGCAAGAGGCAAATCAAAGGAGGACTATTTCCTCCTTTGATTTGCCTCTTGCTTTCTGCTGCGGCCCACCAGAGTTTTGGATCAGGTTGAAAGATGGGCCCTATGGGTTTTTTGAAGTGCTGCATCACATAGACGGTTCGGATTTTGGGCTCTCATCATGTGTGATGAGCCAAGAAAAAGTACTCACGAGTTCTCTCATGAGAAGTGCGCAGGTGAGCATTCCTCTCTCTCTCTCTCTCTCTCTCTCTCTCTCTCTCTCTCTATATATATATATATATATATATATATAGAGAGAGAGAGAGAGAGAGAGAGAGAGAGGAATGCTCATATGCGGCACATTTCTCATCGGAACTCATGAACACTTTTTGAGAACTCATCACACATGATGTGAGCCTACAATCTGAGCCGTCCACATGATACAGCACCCCAAAAAACCCTAAGGCCCAACTTTTATCCTGATCCAAAATTTTAGTGGGCCATGTAAAAAGGAAACAATTTTCTCCCTTAATTTGCACCCCCCCCCCCCCCCCCCCCCCCCCCCCCCCCCCTCACTCAACTATGGCCCATGATAGTTTTGTATTAGGTTGAAAGTTGGGCGTTGGGGATTTTTGGAGTATTGCATCACGTGGATAATATGTGAGTTCTCACAAAGGGCTCATGAGTTCCCGAGAGAACTGGTGCAGAGGTGAGCATTCCTCTCTCTCTCTCTCTCTCTCTCTCTCTCTCTATGTATAATACCATGAGGTCAAGCTGCGTGACCCCAACATGATGTGTATCGGACATCCACATCTCAGCTCAGTGGACCCTATAAATGATTATGAAGATTTCAATTGGTGGATATACATCTCAACTGCACGTTGTCTATTTTGTAGCCCACCTAAGTGGTGGATTGGCCTCATTATTTTGCCCATAGCCCACCATATATGGAAGGTTGCATCTAGTTGATGGGGTGGATGTCCATCACACATCAACATGGGCCCACAAAGCTCGACCTCATACGATGCTTCCCATGAGATCAACCTCATAGTACCATTTCCCACAGAGAGAGAGAGAGAGAGAGAGAGAGAGAGAGAGAGGATAAAATGGACATAACACAAAGATCACTGAGAATCCCACTGTTAAAGTTCCAAGCCATTTATAAGGTAGGGTATACCCTGAAACTCCCTTATTCCAAGTACCAGGATAGATACTAGCCACACACCATTTTAGGTTTTAGACTTTTCCTAAATGCCCATTTTTGTCAAAATGGCATGGTTAATCAATAGTATGCACTCGGTTAACCTTACCTGATGAATGGTCCAAATCTCTGACACGAGCCATATGTACGGATCAAACATGTGTTAGGACCACTAGCACTAAGGACGGCTCATTCAATTGCGACCTAAATAATTCGTTCGCTTTCACTAGTATTAATGATGAACCTTTATAGTTTATAGTTTATGTTCACCTAAAAGCACAGCTACTAAAGGTGGGGCCACATGGGACCCTAGTAATAAACACCGATCAAAACACAAACCCTTAACCAAACCAACAATATTTAGTAATAAGAAAAAGACAGCTAAACAAATAGGTACAGAAGACTGTGTAATGTGTAAGCAGTTCAACCTTGGATCGCAGCACATGAACTATCCAAAGTCCAATTTACTTACCATGACCTAAAAATATTGAAATGATTCAATCCAGTCTCTTCAAGTTGACCCTACCTAGCCAGATATCCAGAGTTTTTGAACTATGGGTCCAACCAGGCTGGTTGACTGGTTAACAGTCTGTCAATGGACAATAGAAAAACAAATTGTCTTGGGCAGATGCAATGGGAAATGATGCTAAATCCTCTGCAAGTTTTGTAGAATAAGCTTACTGTGCAACTGTTCATTTTGGGCTAATTAAGCATGTTGTTTTCATTGCGTCCTACCCGCGTATCCAACAGATCTGGAGGGATCAACCCACCATGAAATTCGAAACCTAAAAACTAGGGCACTCTTATAATCATGTGGGCCACCACATGAATTAGAGGTCTCCAGGTGGTTGTCCATCATTTTCTATGGTGTAGGCCACCTGATTATTTTGTAGACCCTGATTTTTTTTTGGAGATTCCATCATTTTTAGCAGCTCAGTTTATGCCGAAGTTGGAATGGACAATCAACCTCCAATTCACGTGATGGCCCATGTGACGGTTACATAAGCATGTTTTTTGGGTGCCCATGTGCAATGGTTGTAAAATAAGCTTTTTTTACAATTTGTTGCAGCCTACCCAGACTTCTTGGTAATTTTCGTGTTAATTGTATTTTCTAATTTCTATATTATGTCAAGATTTGATTAAGTTGTAATTATTAATTGTAATCTTCCTTTTAGGCTATTTATATAAGAGGAACGGCCTCAAAAGAAAGATTAAAATTAATTACAGCCTAATCAAATCTCGACAACACTGAGGTCTTGGTATTGTTTTACAAGTGAGGGTGGCTAACATTGCGCTGTGACTAACCCTTGGAGTTGGTGTACTAACCCAAAATAAACAAAAAATAAAAATATATCGACAAAAAGATATCAATAAAAATAAATATAACTTTTATTATTATTATAATTATTATTATTATCTTTATTTTTATTTAATTTTTTCTTAGTCATGCAACGTACTCATCCAATTAGTTGTCCAACACACCCACACGGTTAGTCACGTGAGTCTCTTTAGTACTCGAACCTGAGACCTGCTGTCGAAACGCCTTAGGCATCTTAGTATGAACTTTAAGTAATGCCACTGGTCCAACTGGACCTGTCCAACAGCATTTTGAACCGGGCCAACAGAAAAAATAGGTTAGACTGGTCTGGGTTTTAAAAATATTTCTTATGATTTGAATTGCCTTTTATCTTCACTGAGTCAGAGTGGTCCATACAACAAAATCAGTTGTCACGTTCCACGTGGAATCTCCACCTCATTTCTGACCCACATCACGTGTGTATAGGAAATCTGGTCCTTGCAAAAGGTGGGTAACACCATGAAGATCACTTGGCATGAAAATCAGGTCCATCCTTTCAATGGATAAGCTGCACATGTAGATTGTCCATTGATTTCGATACTGTGTCCCATCTGATGATTGGAAGGGCCTGATTTTTGCATGAGGTCATCAGCACGTTGTGGCTGTGGCCGGCCCTATGCATGGCTAGGAATGCCAATAGGTGTGCCATTTTTATGGGAAAGAAAGGATTGTAGGTGAGAATGGTATGTGAAGAAAATTGTCCACTTGCTTGGTCGGCAATTATCACTACAATGTTTGTGGGTTGTTTGAAGTTCTTTTCACACTTAAATACCATTGGTGTCAACTAATATATTGACGTGTGACGAAGGGATTTTTATTGCACAAGACCTTAAATTTTCTCATCCATTAAAGCACCGAAATGTCATCTGAGGCGATGAAATGACTGAAATGCCGTTCTTTGTGTGTGTGTGTGTGTGTGTGTGTGTGTGTGTTTTGTGTGTGTGTGTGTGTGTGCGCGCTTTGCATCCATCCCGTTCAACATGCTCACATCATCAGGATCACACGATCCAAAAATCAAGATCATCCGGCCCTGCATGAGATGGCCGGCAACACGTGTATTTGGATGTTTTTATGTGGTTTACACTGTTTCTAGGGTGTGGCCCATCACGATGATTGGGTTAGCTTGATTGGATGTCACATTCACACCAGGTAAGCATCATAATGTTCCACTATACTTTTTAGAAAAATAAAATAAAATAAAATAGATGAAGGGCATTGTAGCATTTTAGCCCCGCAGAATGATAGAATTTTGAGTCTACGAAGGCTTTTCGGGAAAAATCAGAAGATGCAAGATTCTTTAGGACATTTGTGAACTAAGCTTGCTTTATAACTGAAAGTTATTTGCGGAAGAGTGGGCCTCCAAGATCCGACGATCTACACAATGAAAACCTTCGCAAAGCCGAGGATATGCGATGTGATCCAGCGATCCGCCTATTTGCTATAGGAACAAGTGGGTCTGATCACCCCTCTGATCCTACGGTGAGGATGGTCCCCGGATTATGATCTATGGCTTAGATCGAAAAAGATGGGCTAAATGGACACTCCTTTTACTTTCTTCTTTTTCTCTCCGTAAATATCTTGCATTTTATTACGGAAAGAATCCTCTTATAAATAGAGGGATAAGAGATAAATGATGAGATGCGATAAGGTTGGTTTATCCTTATCCCATCTCATCTTCTTCCGAGGTTTTAAATTTCTAATTGAATTTCAAATTCTCGAAAAAAGGAGGATGCGGGAACATCCTTATGGGCCCCACCCACAAGTGGTTGTCCACAAGTGGGCTCCACGTGTCCATCAACCAACATCTCTCACTCAATCACATTGTGGGATAGGCACATCATGTATTGTCCATCTACCTCATCACATAACAATTAAAACTAGAAGAATCACGATCAAAAGAATCAGAGGTGTGGGACCAGCTGGAACACCATCATCTTCTCACAGGTGCTTAAGTACTAAGTGACCACCTAAGTAGCACTCAATAACCCAAGCTTTACAATGCCTGTCCTAGTCCGCACGATCACACCGGATAGAGTTAACTCCCAATCTGGAGTACTCGGCCAACATACGCACTTATCCAACTTATCGAGTTTTTACTGAAAAACTTGGTTTTCCACAAACATCAATTTGAATTCTTTTTAAAGTAATATATATATATATATATATATATATATATATATATATATATATATATATATATATAAGTTTGTAAAAGTCTAAGAAAACTCGATACTGCCGGCGGATAAGTCTTCAAGTGCGTATTTATAGTTCTAGAAACTTAGTGTAGCTGTCACGGGATCTTCCCCACGTAGATGTATAATTTGGAATCGATCAAGCCGCTTTCCTAGCATAACCGAGTCTGACCAATCAATGGCCTTTCGTCATCGTATACTAAAGTAGCGATACTCAATATTATCCTCCTATACAAAAGAGGAGGGTAACTGAGGACACCGGAAGTCACGTACAGGACTGGCTACTCACACATTGCAATGATTAGATCGAATCAAAGCAATCGTTAGGTAAAAGGTCCAAGCACGTGGCTACAATCCACGCCATAAAGTAGACAATACCAGGTATATATCGGGTCTATAATACGCAAGTCGTCTCACATGAGGTATGGCTCATCTCATAACCTCACGACCTGGCTATGATTCAGGCCATAACATAATCCGCATGAAGAGTAATGGTGCGACTATGTTATTCGACTTTGTCAATCTCATCTTCAATTTTATAGGACTGAAGGCGGATACAACTCATTCGCATCCTCATCCTTTATTATTTTCAATAAAGGGTGGTTCATACCTCAGTGTATGAACATCACCCTAAGTGTACCTTTCTTGTACATTTAGGGTTGGTTAACCCGTGCGAGTGAGTGACCGGCCTGCCGACAAAAGTTGAAATCCTACTTGATCTCAAAGAAAATGCTGATGATCTACATACATAGTCTAACAAGTGCTCAACACTGAATAAAATAGAATTTATTATTCATGAAAGATCAAAGATACATGATACAAGCATATCAATCAAACTTTCCTCAATCCCATCTGCCTGACGTGAATCTGAAATAGATATCTAGCTATACGTTTCGTCATGGGATCAGCCATCATCTCCTTGGTAGGAATTTAGCTGATGATAACCTTCTTTTCTTTCACTTGATCACGAACGTAATGATACTTTATCTCAATGTACTTCGATTTCTGGTGATGTTTGGGATCCTTTGCCAAGTCAATGGCCGAGGTGTTGTCTATCCTCAACAATATAGGCTCATGTATGCCTGGAACAATACCCAATCCTTTTAGGAATCTGCGAACAACAGCCATAAATGGGTTAGGGTCGGGTCTAAATGTTTGTTTCTTGCTCGACCAAGAGATAGCTCCCCCTCCAGCAAGAAGACATATTCTGAAGTAGACTTTCCCTCGTCGGCGTCATTACCCCAGGCGGAATTTGAATATCCTTTGAGCTCGAAACTCGCACCTTCATAACACAACATCAAGTCCTTGGTTCCTCTGAGATAGCGGAATATACGTTTCACGACTTGCCAATGAGACTGTCCTGGGTTACTCTGATAACAGTTGACTATGCCAACTGCATAGCTAATATCCAGTCTGGTGCAAAGCATAGCATACATTAAGCTGTATACTGCACTCGCATAAGGTACTGAGGACATTGCCAATTTCTCAGCTTCTGTCTGGGGACACGATTTCCTGTCTAACTTGGTAGTTTTATCCATAGGGGTTTCAACAGCTTTTGAATTTTTCATCCTAAACCGCTCTAAGATCTTCTATGTAAGTGGCTTGTGATAAGCCTAAGGATCTCCTAGAACGGTTCTCGGTGATTTTAACCCCTAGAATAAAGTTAGCTTCACCAAGATCTTTCATCTCAAAGTTCGAGAAAAGCCAATCTTTAGACATCATCAACAGTTACATGTCATTACCAGCTAATAGGATATCGTCTACATATAGAGATGGTATCAGAAAGGATCTTTCAGACCGTTTCACGTATACACAATAATCTTCTTCACTTATCGTGAACCCGAAAGTGGTGATTGCTAAGTAGAACGTCATGTACCATTGCCTTAAAGATTGCTTCAACCCATAAATAGATTGTAACAACTTGCAGACTTTCTTTGGATACTTTTTGTCCACATAACCTATGGGTTGTTGCATGTATATTTCTTCATCCAAATCACCATTTACGAATGCGGTCTTTACATCCATCTGATATAACTCTAAGTCTAAACTTGCGATTTTGGATAAGATCATGCGGATTGAGGAAAATTTTACAACAGGTGAAAAAGTTTCCTCATAATCAACACCTTCTTTTTGTGTAAAACCTTTTACAACTAATCTTGCTTTGTACTTGTCCACTGTATCATCTGCCTTTCTTTTGATCTTAAGTACCCACTTGTTACCAATTGCTTTGCGATTGGAAGGCAGATCTACAAGTTTTCAGACTTTGTTCTTCTCCATGGAGGTAATCTCCTCGTCCATGGCAGTTACCCAATCAACCGAATTCGGAGATAATAACGCATCCTGATAAAAATCAGGTTCATCATCGTCAACTGCAATACAAGAGAAAGATTGATCATCGATATCGAAATATCTTTTGGGAATCAAACCTCTTTCACTGTGACGTAACTCAGGAGCCTGCTGAGATGTACTCCCACTATCCCGATGAACTATAGGAGTATCTCCATTTTCAGAAATAGAACTCCCACTCTCTTGAGATACATCGAGAATTTTAAAAAGTTCTGTGGAAACCTTTTGTTTCTTTCGGCTGGGGTATCTGTCTTCGACGAAGGTGACATCCCGAGATTTAATCTTAGTCCATCCTCCACGATCCTCATAAACCATAACGTATCCCTTTGAGTGCATTGGGTACCTGATGAATACGCACTCAAGAGTTTTACTATCAAGTTTACTTCTATGTTGAACAGGCAATAAAACATATGTTAAAGATCCCCAATGACGTAGGTCGGCTAGAGAACGAATCCTCCCAGTCCACATCTCATATGGGGTCTTAGGAACGGATTTAGTTGTGACTCTATTTAGGACGTAGACAGCTGTAAGAAGCGCGTCTCCCTAGAATGTGGTAGGGAGATTGGCATGTGCCATTATCAACCTGACCATGTCCAATAGTTTCATGTTTCTTCTCTCTGCAACTCCATTTTGCTGTGGAGTATATACCATAGTGTACTGCCTGATGATGCCAACGTTTAAACGTTTCAGATGTATAGTCGCCACCTTTATCAAATCTAAGAATTTTAATCTTTTTCTCAAGCTGATTTTCTACTTCATCTTTGAATTTGAGAAAACAATCAAAAGCCTCAGATTTATATGAGATGAGATACACATATCCATAGCCCGAGTAATCGTCAATAAATGTAACGAAGTATTGGCATCTATTTCTAGTACGTACATTTAAGGGTCCACAGATATCCTTATGGATTATCTCTAACAAACCCTTTGACCTAGTCGCTTTAGGGAATGGTTTCTTAGAAGTCTTCCCAGACACATAATGTCCACAGAATGACAAATCAACTTCGGATAATGAACCTAACAGATCAGATCTTGCTAGTCTTGTCATACGGTCCTTTCCAATGTGACCTAACCACGCGTGCCATTTTAAAGATTCAGATACTACATGTTCATTCGACGTAGTAGACAAAGCAAGAGGTGTATTATCATTATCTACATCTAGAATAAATAAATCTGAAATCAAGTTTCTCCATGCAAAGATGAGGTTATTGAGTCTTAAAGAAACTCTTGTCCCGGAAAAACGAATGTCAAAACCATTAACTAACAACCTAAAAATAGAAATTAAATTCCGGCTCATGCCCGGTGCATAAAGAGTATCATAGAGGGTTATTGTGTGCCCTACGCGCGTACGAAGATGATAAACACTAATCCCTAATACGTCTTCAACAGCGTTATTCCCCATGTACACCCTGTAGCTCCCTGTGGCTATAGGTCGAAATTCCTCGAGTTCTCGACAATCTCGTGTCACATGCTTTGTTGTGCCTGAATCCAAAATCCACTTGCTAGATAGGATATCAACGGAAATGATCTCAGAACAAGCGCCTACAAACAAAGTGTTTAGTGATAGAGGAATTACCGTCTTTTTATGGCTGCACTGACGGGCATAATGGCCGAGATTTTCGCAGACGAAACAGTTATGTTTGTCTTTTTAGGTTTCCTTTTTCCTTTCCCCTTCTTGGGATTTGGAGGAGGCGTTACGGTCTTCTGTTCCTTATTGTTCTTTTTCACCTTTTTGCGAGCTTTGAACTTTTTCCTATTAGCTTTCCGTTTGTGAGTTTCTGCTGTAAAAGCCTTGGCTGAATCTGGCTGAATTGCATTCATTTTAACCTCTCGTACCAAATGGCCACAAAAGTCTTTGAACGTTGTGATAAAATCAATATGATTCAGAATCATTTTAATTTGGGCCCAAGATTCGGGTAAGAAACGGTCCATTTCTATAATCTTTTGATTTTCAATTAGTTTGGACCCTACATTCCTTAGGGCGCTTATCATCTGCTCCATCTTACGGATATGATCCTTGATGGGGCAACCTACTGACCTCTTGTATTCTTGGAACTCTAATTCCATAGCCCAAATATTTGCATCTGACTTCTGCTTATAGGCATTAGCCAGTGCATCCCAAATCCCCTTAGCAGTTTCATGCACTTTAGACATGGGTATGAGTTATTTGTGCATTATGCTAATCAAAACATTACGGGCGGAGTGATTTTGTTTACGCCACTTATTGTAGCGATTCATCGCGGCCTTATGTTCACCTAGATTTTCATTTTTAGCCAATATGGGTTCCTCTTGAACTTCATCCAGAGTGTGCGACATGTCATCTTCGTCTAGAAGGCTTCGCACAGCGCGGAACCAGTCTTTGTAGTTGTTGCCGTCGAAATGTTGTCCTTTGAATTGATCGGCGATCAATGCTTTAGAGGCCATCTCTACATCGCATCATGTATCACTACTTAGCTATGATCTAGAGTATTGGCACTAATCACTAGCATTTCTATTGATTATACAAACTTTCAAGTTTATAAAAGTATCAAATCCATTTTATAAGAGATCTGAAAGCCTACATACATATATGGGCGGTGCAGATCAATCAAGTTCTCTAAATAAGATGAAATTGATGCTTTTACGACTATATATTTGTTTAACCTACAACCCACCATTATGGGTTTATGCATCATTTAGGGAAGGAATAAAACTCCCACTTAAGTTATGCGCAACCTTGGGATATAAGATCATTATTCTAATGAAAGGAAGGCTTAATTTTAATCATATGAAGATTAAAGCCAAAAATAATAAATCATTAGATTAAAGAAAACAATCATGTTCATTGAACGAATAAAAGTTCTATGATTAAAGGACAATACAATCACCACATTGATCGTGTCCATTTATGATGGATCCAATCATTACCATTAATGTTCACCATTGATGATGGATCCTCTCATCAATGTTGATCATCATGGTTGATGATGGTTCCATTCATTTGTGGACCCATGATCAATAGTGATCATATGGATATAAAAAAATATCATTCATTTGCACACATATATGTATTAATGCAAGCATATGTACATTAAATAAATCATGAGATATGTGGAGACAGAAAAATCCATAATTTAAATTATATATTTTCATTTTAATATATACATCGATCATCATGGTAATTTTAGATCTGGACCGTTAATCACAAAAACTGATCACACCATTAGTTGGATCTTGCCGAAAAACCCCAAGTCACTTCCCATCACTTGGTCTAAATCAGTCCATAAATGGTCGATTAAAGGCCATTTTACAAGATACACTAAATCTTGAAAGGAAGTGAATTTGGCTACTAATTTGGCTACTAATTTGGCCCATCTCTATTTTAGACATAATAGTAGGATCCATATGGGGTTGTTCAATCATATGTGGATAGCTCATAATGGTCCCATAATTTTGTCCCAAATTATGAATATTGATGGTATTATCAAAAGATTATGATAATGTTTAATAGTTATCAACTCAAATTCGGGCCCATTTGTGATTAGTGGCTTTTGTTAGCACTAATTAATTATCAAAACTAGATATATTATCTAATCAACGAAAAAAAATATGGGCTAAAAATTGATAATATAAAATGAGCCCAATATGCCAACTTATAAGCTTATATCATAAGTCCAATTTTCTCAAGCCATAGCACATAAGGAAAGGCTCATTTCCAATTTTCAAACCAAGCTAAAAAGGGGCCATTTCCAAACCATTTCCAAAAAGGCCCAAAAGGCCCATTCCAATCTCAAAGCCAGGCCCATAAGCCCATTTCCAGCTCTAATCTAGGCACATAAGGCCCATCTCCTCTTTCTTCTTCATTATTAGGGTTTGAAGAAGCATTTTGAAGAGAGAGAGAAGTGGCAAAAGGGTTGCCACTGCCGGCAACGGGCTGCTGCTGTTGTGGACGGCGGCAGCTTGTTCTGCTGCTGCCGCTTGCTACGGCGGTGGGCGATGGCCAGCACTGCTGCAACGGCGGCTCGCTTTGCTACTATTGTTGCTGCAGCGGCGGGCGTGCTGCTGCTGCGGCGGCGGCGCGGCTGGGCAATCGAGAGAGAGAGAGAGAGAGAGAGAGAGAGAGAGAGCGAGAGTGGTGCTGCTATTACCGGTGGCGGCGGTGGCCATGGCTGCCTCTTCATGCAGCGGTGGCTTCTTTCATGGCATCCATTGTGTCAATATAGCACATGTGTGTGAGATCTAAGCCATCCGTTCATCGGGTGGGTCCCCATTTAAAACTGTTTGGATTGGATCTTGTATGCTAGCCATGGGGCCTGCAGCCCCGTGATTGAAACCATTGATGTGATGGGCCCCAACATGGGAAGATTTCACACTTCGATCTTTGAACTACTCTCCACAACCTATTTGGGGCCATTTGATCTAGGGGTCAGGATCTTGATCCATTCACGTGCATAGAATGGTGCGATTTGATAAACGGCTTGATTTTTTAAGCGCATGCAGGTCCTACCATTCCTCTCACTCGAAAGATGTATTACATAGTGGTGAGACCACAGATGGGTGATCCAGGTCGTTGGAATGCCCAAAGGTCTCGTGAGTCATTAGGTCGATTATCTGCTTCATTCATTCCCACACGTACGAAAGTGGACTGAGCAAAATAGGATCGATTCTTCCCAACGAGCATTGTATTTGGAATTATGGCCATCCATGATCGGACCCACATATAAGCCATTCCACAATGATCGGATGGACTATCTACAATTAGTTGAAGGTTAAGCAACGACCCATGGAGAATTAAGAAATGAAAGGAAAAAATAAGTGGTGCCACTTGTTTTTATGGGCTCTACCCGAATTAGATCTGGTCACCTTCCATTACCACAAAAAACTCTCTACTCATTTATTTTAATTATTTTTCTTATTCTGAAATTTTTAATCTCCATACCTCAGAGAAAAAAATTAGAATAAATGCAATAAATAAAAGGAGTATTTAATGGTGATTTTAATTTGATGATCGATTGTATTTATTAAAATAAAATTAATTTTAATTTATAATCCTAAGATAAAGGCCGCTTACTTCGATTGCGATTATTCCTTCTTTAAATCGGAGATCCGTCGTTCACTGCTCTGATACCACTGAAAGTTATTTGTGGAAGAGTGGGCCTCCAAGATCCGACAGTCTACACAATGAGAACCTTCGCAAAGCCGAGGATATGCGATGCGATCCAGCGATCCGCCTATTTGCTACAAGAACAAGTGGGTCTGATCACCCCTCTAATCCTACGGTGAGGATGGTCCCCGGATTATGATCTATGGCTTAGATAAAAAAAAGATGGGCTAAATGGACACTCTTTTTACTTTCTTCTTTTTCTCTTCACAGATGTCTTGCATTTTATTACGGAAAGAATCCTCTATTAAATAGAGGGATAAGAGATAAATGATGAGACGAGATAAGGTTGGTTTATCTTTATCCCATCTCATCTTCTTCCGAGGTTTTAAATTTATAACTGAATTTCAAAGTCTCGAAAGAAGGAGGATGCGGGAACATCCTTATGGGGCCCCACCCACAAGTGGTTGTCCACAAGTGGGCCCCACAGGTCCATCAACCAACAATAACCGGTGCATGGACTCACCATGATGCTTCAACGGTATTCAACATGTCCATAAAGGTCCACCGACTATGAAATTGGGAGCAAATCAAGTCCCTCCGATAATTATGCATGTTGGTCGCTAAAAGAGTGGATGGGAAGGTTTTTGGTAGTTGTATATTTTGTTGAAAATTGGTGCCTTTAATCTATATTGAAACATGAGGTTGGGTTGATCAACAACCCTAGTCGATTGATAAAAAAAAAAGTATTTTAAATTTACTAGTTTAGTTACTTGACGATTTTGGCCATGTTTGGTTGATCGAACATGGGGTTTTCAATCGATCTACAATTGATCAATGACACTTGATCAATCGAAGTATAACAATTAAAGGTACGTACAATTTTACATAATTGCGCGATTTATTTCCTATTATGAGTGTAACACTATATATATATATATATATATATATATATATATATATATATATATATATATATATATATATATATATAGGTATAATGTGGGGTTAGGGTAGAAAAAGGAGAGCAAATATGTTTCTAAGGTTTGGAAAAGAGGAAATTAAGGTTTTCACTTCGGCAAGTGTGGACCCTCGCCGATTTTTCCGCGCTCCCACACGACGTCGTTCTCCCTTTCCTTTCGGAAGAAGAAGAAGAAGAGGTGCGTGCGTGCGAAATCGCCGTTTGTGCCACTGGCTTGCCTCGTTCTCGAGGGCTTTGTTTGGTTGTCGTGTTGAGCTGAATATGTTTAAGTGAGTTTATATAAGACCAGAGTCGCCACTAGCCAGTTACTTCGAATCTACAGTCGGCTAGACCCCGTAGAAACGTTAGAGAAGGGAATCCGAAGATTCCTTCCTCTAAAATGACTCCTGTTGATCTGCGGTCAGAGATTCAAGGTAAGGGATCACGGTTACAGGGTGGGAAGAGGTTAAGCACCCCACACACTGCCCGTACCGAAGTACGGTCTCTACTTCACAGAATCGATCGAATACTTGAAAGTCTAGTTTAATCCTCGTATATTCTCATGGATGACATGATGCATGAATGCGGGTCTGAACAGTAAGAGTTTCTGATGGGCAGGTTCCAACAACGGGCAAGCCCAGAGCGTACGCTCGAACTGACAGGTGCTTAATGTAAGATGTATGCAGTGTGCTTGAATGATCAAGGTGTTTTGTGGTGAAGCATGAATGCAGGTCTGAACAGTAAGAGTTTCTGATGGGCAGGTTCCAACAACGGGCAAGCCCAGAGCATACGCTCGAACTGACAGGTGCTTAATATAAAGACATATGCATGTGTGTTTGAGTAATCAAGGTGCTTGTAGTGAAGCAGGGGGGTTGGAAGAAAAGTAAATGTTGCACTTATGCTAGATGCAAATGAGATGATGCTGGAAAATGAGTAGCTGGGTGGACGGAGGTGTCGCAAGGGTTGGCTTCGAGTGGCTGGATCAAGACTTGGATGGCTTGGGAGGCTTGGACCAGTGGTCAGGCTGGGCTGGACCAGGGTTAGACTCTCCTCACTCGGGCTCTCCTTGGTGGAAAAATGGGCTAAAGGGTGGAGAGATGGACTCAGAGCTCTCGGGCTGAAATGGACTCGAATGGCTTGTTGAAATGAGAAGGGGAGGGGGGTATTTATAGCAGCAGAGAGTGGCAGAAGTCGTAATTTTGTCCGGGCGGCCTGCCATGGGCCGCCCGTACGGCCGCTCCTCGGTTTCCAGCGAGTACGGCCGTTCCCTCGGGGCTGCTGTTGGACTCGCTGGTCGACTCAGTGAGTTGACTCAGCGGGTCGACTCGGTGGTTTGACTCGACGGGTTGACTCGACGGGTTGACTCGGTGTTTTGACTCGACGGGTTGACTCGACGGGTTGACTCAGCGGGTTGACTCAGTGAGTTTGACTTTTTTGGGATTTTTTGACTGGCCTTTTTTTATGGGGGGTTTTTCAGGGTGGTTTTTAGGACTGGGTTGACTGGGTTCAGGCTTGAACTGGGCTATGGAATGGGGCTTACAAGGGTGAGTTTGGCTGAGTTTGGACTTGGGATTTGGGGGTATGGTCCTCCGTTCAACCAGCTATCTCTACCAACAGTGTAGCCGAAGGTGGGGTGTCTACAGATGCCCCTCTTTGGCAGAGGTTGCATGCAACCGAATGCCAAAGCGAGTGGACACCCCACTTCTGACCCGGTCATTCATAGATCATGGTCTGAAATCTTTGCTTGCTTTTGCATCTGTGCCAGTTGATCGTTTGGAGATCGCTCACTCGCACATACCGCGAGAGTTTGGAGAAAACGTTGCGATTGTCCCTGCAGTTTGCTGCAACCTGGGTACCCAATCGCAACCCTTCCATTCCCAACCGGTACTAACATCGGAAAGGTACAGCAGAGCCTCTGCGTCGACAGTCTTACGAGGTTACTGACCCTGTGATTGATTGTATGTTTGATGTTTTCCCAGATCACTCCAGGAATACTTGTTTCGCTTGACTGTCAAAATGGTTAGACGCCCTGCGTCAGATAGTCTTACGGGATTCTACTACGCCGACTTGGACTCAGTCAAGGTACTTCAGGCATCCACGCCTAGGTATGTGCGGGTGGGCTCTTTCCACCCGATCTGCTGGTTTCGATGCTTAGTTTGCAATTCATTCTTTCCTTGATTGTGGTCTGGAATCTTTGTTGTCCTTTGTATCTGAGTCAGTTGATTGTCTGGAAATTGATAACTCGCACATACCGCGAGAGTTTGGAGAAAACGTTGCGATTGTCCCTGCAGTTTACTGCAACCTGGGTACCCAATCGCAACCCTTCCATTCCCGATCGGTACTAACATCGAAAAGGTACAGCAGAGCCTCTGCGTCGACAGTCTTACGAGGATGCTGACCCTGAGACTGATTGTGTGATGTTTGATGTTTTCCCAGATCACTCCAGGAGTACTTGTTTCGCTTGACTGTCAAAGTGGTTAGACGCCCTGCGTCAGATAGTCTTACGGGATTCTACTACGCCGACTTGGACTCAGTCAAGGTACTTCAGGCATCCACGCCTAGGTATGTGCGGGTGAACTCTTTCCACCCAATCTGCTGATTTTGATACTTGGGTTACAATTCATCGTTTCCACCTGTTCAAATGGTTTCTGTGACCGAGCCTTTTGGCTTTCATCTTTTTGTATCTTGGCATGTGGTACGACCGCACTGACACTGGAGTTCAGTTCGACCGTACTTTGAGTGCATTGGATCCAATGATCTCCGGGAAAACCGCGAGACATCGGATCTTATTTGATTTTTGCGTCGGCTCCTACCTAGAGATATGGAAGATCTCCCAGCGTGTTGGAGGCAGAACGCTCTACTGGAAAACATTTTTGGATTTTTGAAAAGGCACCCACTCTGGGGAGTGATACTCCGTGGGGTTTTTATTTGCAAATAGAAATATTTTTTGTCTTTTTGAAATGGAAATCTGGTTTGCACGTGTCTCCACTAGGGATGCCTGTGGGGTCTTTGGCTAACCGGCTTTTATTTTGAAAGCAGGTAAACATGATGATTGATGCAATGGATGCTGATGCATGGAGATGCATGATGAATGCATGGCTTGGCTCATTCTCTTCTCGTTTGATGATTTTGCTTTTGCTGGAGATGCAGAGAATTTTGAGCTTATTGCTTGCAGGGTTGTACTCCCTTGGGGGTTTTTCTTTTTGATACGGAGGTTTGGACAGCGGGTTGGTCAAGATCCCGACCCGTGGTCGATCAGGTCCATCGTCCCAAGATGCTGTTTCTTTGCTAATGAGAATGTACGAGGATATCATTCGACTTCAAGATGTTCTTCTGGGCATACATGTGATTGAGATGGTGTTTGGTTGCCCGTTTTGGTCAAGATTCCAATTTGCGGGCGATTGGATCCGTCATCCCATACTGTGAAGTGAGCGGAGTTCAAGACTCCTGAATTGTAGTGCTGGGGATGCTAATTTTTGTGATTTTTTTTTGTGTGGTCCGAATCTTTACCTGAGCGATCAGGATAGAGATTGGTTATTGAAAACACAGGAAATATTTTTGTGATTTTTGAAATATTTTGATTGAAAGCAAGGGAAATATTTTTGTGATTTTTGCAGATATTTGATGGAAATATTTTTGTGATTTTTGAAGAGATGATTTTGCAATGTTTTTGTATTTTGTGATTTTTCTGAAATGCAGGGAAAAGATATGGAATTTCCATCCACTTTCAGCTTCTACTGCTGGTAAGGCACCCGATCCATTTTACGTCAGCGAGCAAGACGAGTCTCACACAGTTAAGTGCCATAGTTTTACATCTTCGGATGAGGGGATTTTGAGGGTTTTCAGTCAACACACCCACAAAGTTGCCTGTTCCTCATGTGCAATGCACATAGACCACGTATCGTCCGACGGACTCCTTCGGCCACAAGATGAGCCACATCCTCACATTTCCCTTATTCAATCCAGTTTGGGGTCTTACGTTGCTCACAATTTCGTGAGGGTGAGCTTCACCTCCCAACAGCCTTAATCCCCTTCATGAGTTCTAGGAACAGGGAACATCCGTCAGCTTCAACAGCGACTTCCAACTCAAGGTTGTCTATCACGGTGCGTTCAACACGAACAGGATTGCGGAGTTCTGCCCGCCTCAGCCTTTACCTGTTTAAAAGATTCCAGACACCCGTACGATCAAGTGTCAGCCATGTCTGGAACAGGTTAGGAAAGAAAGCCCCCGAGAAGTTAATCCCAGTGTAGTTTTAGGTCTTCGGACCACTGGGGATAAATTGATGGATCAAAACTGGTGATGAAAACCTTTTTTGTTTTATATTGTATATATATTTTTGTTTTGAAAAAGTTCCAGACTTCAACTCGAGTAATCGAGATTGACACTGGTTTTTATGGAAAGCTTTAAAATATTTTTGGTATTTTTGAGATGATCCGGGTTATCGAACCATGATCCCAACGGTCTAGGCCGATGCCGGTTTTTAGTTGAAAGCGAGAAAGGTCCCCCGAGAAATTAATCCCAGTGTAGTTTAAGGTCTTCGGACCATGAAACTGTACAAATGATGTATATATTTTTTTGGTTTTTCTGAAAATGTCCGGAGCCACCAGATCTTGAAGAAGACTGATGCCGGTTTTATTGACAATCCCTCGGGATCTTGATCCCGACGTAGTTTAAGGTCTTCGGACCAAAAACTGTGTACAAATAAGTGTTGGAAATGCATAAATATATTTTTTGTGGTTTTCGAAAGTACCCGGTGTCGTCGGCTCTTGATTTGATCAATCAAGACCAATACCGGCTTTTATTGAAAATCTCTCGGGATGTGAATCCCGACGTAGTTTAAGGTCTTCGGACCCGTTTTTGGGGTTGGGCATACTTACCTTGCTTTTTTTGGCTTCTGACGGGGCTGACTGTGATTTGAGTGGTCAGAATTGCTTGATTTGGCCCTGCGGGCCATTTGATGATCGGATCTTGGATTCTGGCCTTCTCTCTTGATGATCATGCCTTTGATCTTGCTGCTTTCTGACTTGTGTAAGCCTTCTAATGGTTTGGATCCTGATGATTTAGCCCTTGAATGGTTCAGATTGATAGATTCGGCCCTGTGGGCCCACTTGCGATCTTGACTTTACTTTGGGGCACCTCTTTTGATGATTTGTGAGGGTAAGAAGGCTTCTCATGGTGTGGATGATGGCTTGAATGTCTCAGATCGCTTGACTTGGCTTTGTGGGCCCACTTGATGATTAGATCTTGGATTCTGGCCCTTCTTTTGATAATCAGCCCTTTGATCTTGTTGTTTGATGGCTCATGCAGGTTCTTCAATGGTTTAGATCATAATAATGTAGTCTTTGAATGACTTGGATTGCTTGTGGCCCCCACTTGATCACCTTTCCTTCTCTTTGACTTGATCAGCCATGTTCTGGCCGCATTACTTCATGATTGGACTGGTGGGGCACCTTGTATATGATCTTGATCAGCCTCAATCGAAATCTGGAGTGGACCGGAGCCTTGGGCGGCCCATGGAGTGCCATCTGCTGACGTGGACTGTCAGTCTCACCTACCAAGAACCTTGGAGCCAATCCCGCGGAGAGAGAGGAACCGCGTCCGTACGGGCGGCCCACAGCAGGCTGCCCGAACCTTGCCTCTTCTGCGGTCTGGGCTGTCTCGTATTCGGACATTCTCAGCAGTCCACTGTCCCTGTCTTCTTGATTCGGTGCACACGAGGTTTCAATCTAACCATAAATCCTTCTTTTGTCTTTACTTTTCTTCTTTTTTGTTTTCTTCTCACTTTGTCCTTTCCCAAGCAATGGATAGTGGTGATATAGGCTAGGGGCTGTGGGGGCTGTCCATGGTGGGTCCCACATTCCAGATTTTCTTTTGAGCTTTAATGGATGGGGGATGCCTTTAGTAGATGGGGTAGATGGGGTAGATGGGGCTTTAAGAGGGAGCATTGATGGAAGCTCAAGCTTGGCGGTTGATGGAGCTTTTAATGACTCCATTAATGGTGGGATGGCTGGAATTTCAGATTTGGATGGGTCTTTGGATGATGGAATTTTGGATGGTATGGATGACATGGGGAGATGGGACATAGGTGAGGCTATGCATCCTTGGAGTGTGGGCCGCATGGATCGTGTGATTGATGATGGAGACGGGGCCATGATGGATATTGATGGGCTGATCTTAGATTGCTTTCTGGTACCTGTGAGGAGAGAAAATACTTTAGCAAAAGGATTAAAGCATTAAAACAGGAAGAGAGATACTTACCTTCTGGGAGGAATGATCGGGAGAAAGACGCTTGTACGAAGCATTCTGTGAATTGGCTGGGGGATGTTTATTTTGAAAGCCCTGTAAGATTTTTTTTTTTTTTGGAACATATATGTAAATCATGAAGTAAAAAATTTATGTCAAGTGCTTATTTGTCTGTGCGTGATTTGGACATGTGCTTTTAGACGTAGGAATCAGAATATTTGACTCAGCCTGATGTCATACTCGATTTTCTTAATTATTCACCAAGGGTCTTGGTCCCCTTAAGATAGTGCGCAATGGTATCCTGCTCCTAGAATTTGGGCAGATCTTGAAAGAATTCTCGACTCATAGCCGCCATCCTTGCTTCCATTGAATCTTCATGTCGCTTGGATCTCTCATGTACCTGCTTTTTCTTTTCTTTTCTTTTTTCTTAGCCATTATTACCCACAACGCCCTTTCGGGTTTTCGCTGCGTCCGGCTTGCCCGTCATTTTTGCCCGTGGCGCCCTTTCAGGTTTTCACCACGTCCCGGGTATTTGATCTTGCCTGCCCCTTGGCAGCTATGCTGTTTTTACCCTCGGCGCCCTTTCGGGTTTTCACCAAGTCCGCTGTGTGCCCACTGTTTTTACTCGGAGCGCCCTTTCGGGTTTTCACTCCGCCCTCTTTGTTTAGGCACACATCTCTTCTCTTTTTTTTTCTTTTTTTTTTTTGGATAACTGCGGCGACCAGAGGTCAGGAATCCATCGTTGCCGGCCGATGGTAACCTTTCGGCCCTTATCCTAAGTGACAATGGCAGAGCTGTCGGCCTTAGCTACAGACCCTTCTGAGGTGGATGGATGGATAACTGTGTTTCTCCTTGGGTTGATTTTTTCTTGGGTACCTTGCTTTGGCTTCCCTTTTTCTTTCTCTTTTCTTCTTCTTTTTTTTCTTTTTCTTTTGTATTCTTTTCTCTCTTTTTTTTTTGTCTGTCTTTTCCTCTTGAATCCCTTTTTTTTTGTATTTTTCTCTTTTTGAATCCCCTTATTGAAACACTTGTTGATGGACGGAATGGATTCTCAGAGGTCTAAGCCTTGACCTCTTGACTTCAGCTCTACTAATGTAACTCTTGATAAGGTTAGATTGGCTTACCTGTGAGAGATTTTCACGTTATCGGCGTTGATTAGCTCAGGAAGATCCACCCATCTCATGTTGGTAAGCCTGAGGGCGCTTCTTGGAAGAACTTTTCTGATCCTTGGGCCTTGTCCCTTTGAGTTTGATAAATGTAACGGTGCTTGTTGTAAACCTGATATGACTTTTCTTTCTTCGGCTTCATTCTTCATCAGCACTCACGGTGACATGATTTTGACTCGAACTCGTAGGTTTGTCTTCTGATTTTAAGCTTCTCGAGGAACTCCTTCGTCCTTAGATTCCGAAGGATGTCCCATTGCCAATGTTGATAGCATGTGGGAACCCTTAACAATTGATGATGTCATTCTCCATGAGAATTATCGTGCGAGAGCAGAACGTTACCTTCATCCACTTTGTGCTGTAATCGACTGCCCCAAGTATATGCGTATGACCGCTAGATGATGCCGAGTCGATCCTTCTGCTGATGTAGATACCTCGTACAGGGAATAGCTGGAGCATTGTCAGGTTGAAGCACACATATGGATTCGATGTGCATGCTGCTGACACTTGAAGTATTTGCTGACATATTGGCCACAATCTTGTCTTCATTGAGCTGCGAGATTTCTCTGATCATTCGTCTGGTCGCATAATCCAGCATGGAATGCAAGCATAATCTTGGCAGCATCTTCTTGATAGGCTTGATGAGTTTTTGATCGATAAGTCTTCATAGGACGCAAGATTGGAAAGTTATGACTTCAAAAATTCGATCATTCTCTGCTTATTTTCGGGGACAAGGATTCTTAATGCACACTTCCTTATGGGTCTCAGGAGATCCTAGGTTTATAATTTTGAAAATTTTTGAGATGACATCGGCTTTTGGTTCGAACTTTCGAGAAGACCCTCTAAGTTTGGGAGTCAGCTCATCATTTTCCACATCATTTGGCTTTGTCCAAACCCTTGAGTTTGAAGTCCAACTCTAGATCGAAATCACATGAATCAACTTCATACTCAAGTGCTTTGACAGACAGACTTGACACTTTATTGAAAAAAAAAAAAAAAAAATTTGCTTTCAAAGATTTTCTGGTTTTTTGGAATTTTGTGAATATCTAGATTTTTTTGAACTTTTTGGACTTTCTGAAATTAAATTTTTTTTTTTTTAAATATTTGGTGTTTTGGGTTTTTGAATCTTCTGATTTTTTTTTTTTGAAATTTTTTTTTGTAAAGGACCCGAGCAAGACGGCGATGTGAACCAGATGTTGCTTGATTCGGCTCGGGGAGCCGAGCACTGTCGACTTTTATTGGCCGTCATGGGGACTACAAACCTGTTACTGCCCTGCACTCCTTCCCCTCAGGAGGCAGGGCCAGAGGGATCAGTAGGCCAACCCTCATCGTTGCGCCCAAACATCAGGATAGATCTGGAATTGGGCTCCGAGTCAGTGTCGGATGCGATTTCTCCTGGTTCGTCCCCGATGAATTGCAGCTCTTCAGGTTCATCCGGCTGAGGTGGGACCAGGACGGTAGTCCAGTCGATCGGGGGAAATTTCTGCCCCTTGCTTGAGTCTTCTTTGGGCAACTCTATCAGACTCAATCTGCTCGCTTGATCATCGAAGGTGGAATCCAGCCCATCATCAGGATAGATAATCCCTGTACTGATGAACTGGATTGGTGTGATGATGCAGAGGTTCCCTTCTTCTTGATGACCCCGTCTTCTTCTGAAATTTCTGTGCCTAATCTGAGTAGGCTGATATCGCAGTCTTTCTCTATCCACATTCTCTTGAACTCCCATGATTCGGGTCGAGTCTTGATATTCGAGCTGATAGTAGAAGGTTTGACACTCGACAGAAAGGAAGATGTAGTTCGATCCGATGGGACATGCGCGAGGGAAGTAATTTGCATTGTGATGGTATGAGACCTCCCCATTGGAGCGTTGTACGTCCATGGCTGGGATGGTAGGCTCTCGGAGGTTGGATGCTTCTACCATGGGAAATTGTCCGGGATCGGTAATGATGGTGATCGCCCTATCTCCGAAGATGTGCTTGACCCTTTGGTGAAGATTTGAAGAGATGGCACCGATTCTGTGAAACCAGGTCCGATCGGAAAGGAGATGTAATGAAGCTGAGATGTCTAAGACCTGAAGAGTGATGGTTGATGTTTTTGGATTGATCCGAACCTGGACATCAATCTCTCCTTCGACCTCCTCGATAGTGGCCACATAATTGAAGCTGGGCCCTAATTCTGCTAGGGCATGTGGCATGCTGTCCGAGGAAGGGTCTTCTTCTTGGAGGACGATGGCTGAAGTAAAAGCCGAATAGACAGGTGCGGTGGGCAAGTTGTGCCCCTGGTTGTTTGCTGGAGAAATGGGCAAGTTGTGCCCCTGGCTGACTATTGCTGAGACGGGCAGGTTGTGCCCCTGGTTTGCTGATGCTGCGTTAGGGAGATTGTCCCCTTGGTTAACTGAGATGGGCGAAATGTGCCCATGGTTAGAAATGGGTGCGAAGAATGAATCAACTGAAGGTGCCCCTTGCATGATGATGGGCTCTGGGATCGAAATAGTTGAGGGTGCCCCTTGCAGGATGAGAGGTTCGAACTCTGAACTAGAGTCGATGGCCCGGATAAACTGGAGAGGAAGCTCTTCTTGGTTGATGAAAGCTGGATAGGCAGGAGGTGCCCCTTGCATTGCAGAGACTGGATCAACTGGAGATGTCCCTTGCAGGATGAGGGGTTCTGAAACTGGACTAGTTAGGGGTGCCCCTTGCCAACCTTGATTGAGGAATTGTGAGTTCCATCTTGACTGTTGTTGTTGCTGCGGTTGTCCATGCTGAGGGAGGAATGGTGCACCTTCGGTAGAGGCGACAAGATCATCCTCTTCCATTGGATGGGAGATGGGAACACTACCATTATCGCTCTCGTATCCGGTAGGCTCACCTTCCACTATCGGTTGTACTGGAGAGGCCTGCTGAGGCCACCAAGGGGAGATCATCCCAGCCCTTATTCCGGCTTCGACTTGTTCCCCGACGCAGATGAGTTGGCTGAAGTTCGCATATGGATGTGAGACAAGGTATCCAGAGATACTTGGATTTGCCGAGTGGACGATCATGGAGATTTGCTCCTCGTCGTCGATGGGAGTCTTCATTCTAGCGGCCATGGCCCGCCATCGTCCAACGTAAGCTGACAATGTTTCATCACTTCTTTGCCTAAGAGCTGCGAGGTCCGCTCTCCTGGGTGCCATGTTAAGATTGTATGCGAACCTGTTGACGAAAGCCTGGGAGAGCTGCTCCCAAGTCCTGATGCGATGACAGTCCAATGATGTGTACCAATCCAGGGCATCGTCTTTCAGAGATTTTTGAAACAAGCGGATGAGTGCTCCATCATTGCCCGCCACAGCATTAAGCTTTCCACAGAAAGCTCGTAAGTGGTCTACAGGACACCATGTCCCATCATATCTTTTAAATTTTGGTACCTGAAAGCCTTGAGGTACCATTGCATCTGGAAAGGGACAAGAGGTCCCTGAACTTAGTGGATGGAAGATCCACCCCTTGCTGCTTCTGCAACTTTCTCTTCATCTCTTGCATCTGCTCTCGGAGTTGTTCGATTTCAGATGGACCAGATGAGGGAGATCTTGCCCCTTGCCAGGACTGAGATGGCCCCCTTTCATAATAATTGGTGTCATTGATGCTCCTATGATTCCTGCTTGAAGGAGGTTGGGCCTGGTAATTACTCTCATTATAGGGACTTTGTTGGACTGGAGCTGAGAAAGGAGACTGCAAAGAAATCCCAGTCACAGGAGAATATTGAAATTGGTTGGAACTCTCATTAGGAAGAGGATGTTGGAATTGGCTCGGAGTTCTGGTTGTGGGATGTGACTGAAAATGGCTCTCATTCGCAAGAGGATACTGGAAGAAATGCCTTAAGGTTGAGGGTTGTTCTGATTGAAGGCCCCTGTTAGGAGGGTATCGAAAGTCCTGAGTGATCTTTGGCGGTTGTGGTTGGGATGAACTGGAGGCCGGGAGTACCTTCGATGGTTGTTGATGTTGTTGAACTGGACCAGCTTGATTGCTGGCTGCTGAAACCTGGGCTTGTGTGAATCGAAGAAGCATTTCCTGCATGGCCTTCATACTTTGCTGTAGCTCTTGGATGCCAGGAATTGACATGGATTCTCTCAAGTTTAACTGTGGAGAGGAAGCCTCAAGTATTTCGAGGGCAGGGAATGGGAGAGCCATGTCGGTTTTGTACTGGACGTGGTAGGGTGATTTGGTTTGAAGGAGTAATGGTGGGGAAGTATGCTCTACTTTTTTTTTGGGTTTTAGGGTTTTCTATTTTTTTTTTTTTTTTGGGTTTTGGATAGAATGCTATGCAGATGAGATTGTATGAGGACTAATGCCTTTCAAGTATATGAAGGATTCTGTTTTTCAAGTCGGATCACGACTAGTGGGACTAGTTTATCCCCAGTGGAGTCGCCATTCTGTGGACCCTCGCCGATTTTTCCGCGCTCCCACACGACGTCGTTCTCCCTTTCCTTTCGGAAGAAGAAGAAGAAGAGGTGCGTGCGTGCGAAATCGCCGTTTGTGCCACTGGCTTGCCTCGTTCTCGAGGGCTTTGTTTGGTTGTCGTGTTGAGCTGAATATATTTAAGTGAGTTTATATAAGACCAGAGTCGCCACTAGCCAGTTACTTCGAATCTACAGTCGGCTAGACCCCGTAGAAACGTTAGAGAAGGGAATCCGAAGATTCCTTCCTCTAAAATGACTCCTGTTGATCTGCGGTCAGAGATTCAAGGTAAGGGATCACGGTTACAGGGTGGGAAGAGGTTAAGCACCCCACACACTGCCCGTACCGAAGTACGGTCTCTACTTCACAGAATCGATCGAATACTTGAAAGTCTAGTTTAATCCTCGTATATTCTCATGGATGACATGATGCATGAATGCGGGTCTGAACAGTAAGAGTTTCTGATGGGCAGGTTCCAACAACGGGCAAGCCCAGAGCGTACGCTCGAACTGACAGGTGCTTAATGTAAGATGTATGCAGTGTGCTTGAATGATCAATGTGTTTTGTGGTGAAGCATGAATGCAGGTCTGAACAGTAAGAGTTTCTGATGGGCAGGTTCCAACAACGGGCAAGCCCAGAGCATACGCTCGAACTGACAGGTGCTTAATATAAAGACATATGCATGTGTGTTTGAGTAATCAAGGTGCTTGTAGTGAAGCAGGGGGGTTGGAAGAAAAGTAAATGTTGCACTTATGCTAGATGCAAATGAGATGATGCTGGAAAATGAGTAGCTGGGTGGACGGAGGTGTCGCAAGGGTTGGCTTCGAGTGGCTGGATCAAGACTTGGATGGCTTGGGAGGCTTGGACCAGTGGTCAGGCTGGGCTGGACCAGGGTTAGACTCTCCTCACTCGGGCTCTCCTTGGTGGAAAAATGGGCTAAAGGGTGGAGAGATGGACTCAGAGCTCTCGGGCTGAAATGGACTCGAATGGCTTGTTGAAATGAGAAGGGGAGGGGGGTATTTATAGCAGCAGAGAGTGGCAGAAGTCGTAATTTTGTCCGGGCGGCCTGCCATGGGCCGCCCGTACGGCCGCTCCTCGGTTTCCAGCGAGTACGGCCGTTCCCTCGGGGCTGCTGTTGGACTCGCTGGTCGACTCAGTGAGTTGACTCAGCGGGTCGACTCGGTGGTTTGACTCGACGGGTTGACTCGACGGGTTGACTCGGTGTTTTGACTCGACGGGTTGACTCGACGGGTTGACTCAGCGGGTTGACTCAGTGAGTTTGACTTTTTTGGGATTTTTTGACTGGCCTTTTTTTATGGGGGGTTTTTCAGGGTGGTTTTTAGGACTGGGTTGACTGGGTTCAGGCTTGAACTGGGCTATGGAATGGGGCTTACAAGGGTGAGTTTGGCTGAGTTTGGACTTGGGATTTGGGGGTATGGTCCTCCGTTCAACCAGCTATCTCTACCAACAGTGTAGCCGAAGGTGGGGTGTCTACAGTAAGTTAATTCAATCTCTTGTAATTTCGTTTTCATAGTGGATTGCTTGTCGCTTTGTGCTACGGTTTTTTACCCACAAGGATTTTTTCCACGTAAAATTGTGTGTTTTCTAGTTTACTTTGTTTGTGTTTATTTATTGCTTATCTGATTCTACTCGATGATTGCTTTCATAACGCCCCAACAAGTGGTATCAAAGGTATATATTGGGATTTGAGTTTGAATCTGAGACATGATGATGAAGGGATCAAACATGAAGTATGAGACAAAAAAGTTTACGAAAAAAATAACTTTAAACTATGGAAGATGAAGATGAGAGGCCTTCTAGTTCAGCAAAGATTGCAACCGGTACTCATTGACATAGAGAAGCATCCATCAACTATGACCAATGAAGAGTGGGAAGAACTTGATCAGGGGGCAATGACCTCAATTTCGTTATGTCTATCTGACGATATCCTTTATAATGTCCTTAATTAGAAGAGCATCGCTGGGGTTTTCACGAAGTTAGAAAGCTTGCACATGACAAAATCTCTAACGAATTATCTATTTTTAAAGAAGCAATTCTATCATCTGAAAATAGTGAATGGGTCAGACCTTAATGAACACATCAGCAACTTCAATAATTGCTTTGAAAATTAACAAGTGTGGAAGTCAAGATGGATAAAGAAGATAAAGCCCTAATCTTGTTGTTGTATTTTCCGAATTCGTACAAATATTTGGTGGATACTTTGTGTTATGGTATAGAAACATTGGACATTGAGACTATTATCTCAACTTTTTACTTAAAACAGTTGAGAAAGAAAAGAGATAGTGGCGAGGAGTCTTCTACGGACAGACTACTTGTCTAGGGTAGATAGTCTGAGCAAGAGAAGGGAAAGCCTCGATCTAGATCCAAGTATAAGGGCAAAGAGAAGGCAAAGTTTTAAAATTGTGGAAAGGTGTGGCATATGAAAATGGATTGTCGGAATCCTAAAAGCCAAAAAGGAGAGAATCAGATGATTTGTTGAGAAAGGCCAACATAGCAGAATCCAATGAGGCGGGTGATGTTTTAACTACATCAAAATCCAGGTATCTTAACAACAAGTGGATTTTGGATTCGGGGGTGTCATACCCCATGACCTTTCATCGGAATTGGTTCACCAGTTATAGTGAGTATAATGGTGACCAGATGTTTATGGGCAATGACTTTACTTGTAAGGTGATTGGTATTGGATCAATGCACATCAAAATGTTTGATAGGATGGAGCGTGTCCAGACACATGTAAGATAAGTTCCAAATTTAAGTAAAAATTTGATATCTCTATGAGCTCTCGAAGCATTTGGGTGTTAATTCATAGGATTTGATCATGTCCTGAAGGTTTCAAAGGAGACACTAATTATGATGAAAGAACAGTGGAGCAGTAACCTTTACAAGCTGATTGAAAACATCGTACCGGGTGGAACTGCAACATCTGTAGTAGAGTTCATATCAGCACGTTTGTGGCATGCATGCCTAGGCCACATGAGCAAGCTTAGAATGAAGGTTTTTTTTTTTTATCTATGTTTAATTCTTGTATTTAAAAGTGTTGATTTTAATGTATATGAACATTACATATATGAAAAGAAAGCACAATTTTCTTTTAAATCTGGAAGACATGTAAGTAAGAGTGTGCTTGATTATGTGCATTATAATGTATGTGGGTCGTCAGCTGTAGTTTCTAGAGGAGGGTTGTCATATTTTGTTATATTTATAAACAACTTTAAAAAAAGCTTGGGCTTGTTTATAAAAAATAAATCTGATGTTTTCGTCACCTTCAAGATGTAGAAGGCGAGGGTGGAAAAATAGACATGACGAAAATTGAAAGTGTTAAGGATAGACAATGATGAAGAATTCACTTCCGGATAATTTAATCAGTTTTGTAAATATGAATGGATCGTGGGGCATAATATAATAAGATATATACCATAGCAGAATGATGTGATAGAACAGATGAATCAGACTCTCTTGGAGAGAGCCGGAAGCATGTTGAGTAATGCTGGATTGGGCAAGGAGCTCTAGAGTGAGGCCACGAACATAGCTTGTTATTTAGTGAATTAGTCTCCATCTACACCATTAATTATAAGATTCCAAAGGAAGTGTGGAGTGGTCATTCATTAGACTACTCATGGCTGTGAGTATTTAGTTGTAATTGTTACTCTCATATACCAACAGTTAAGAGATATAGGATTGACCAAAGGGTGAAGAATTGTACCTTTGTTGGCTATAATAATGGTGTGAAGGTATATAACCAGGTCACACAGAAGATCACGATTAGTCAGGATGTCATGTTCGACAAAGATTTCTTATTCTGCAAGGATGAACATGAGGAAACAGAGAAGTCTGCAGAGATGGATATAGAAATCGACAAAGGTGAGACACATGTACAAGCTGAGCCATAGGTAGATGTACAAGAGTAGGTGGAGTCGTCACCTATGAAAAGAAATCCACTGAGAGATCACAAATTACCGGTGAGATATAGAGATGACTCGAATGTTGCATCAAGTCTCATTACGGATGAGGGCCAGGGATCTGTCTACTTTCAAAGAAGCATTGGAAGATAAAGATGCTGTGAAGTGGACGGTGGCGATGCAAGACGAGATGGATTCTTTGTACAAGAATGAGATGTGGGAGCTGGTGAAGTTTCTCATTGGATGGAAAACGATTGGGTACAAGTGAATTTTAGGAAGAAACAAGATATGTACAAGGTGAGATTTTTTGCAAAAGGGTATGCTAAGAAAGAAGGCGTCGACTACAGTGAAATCTTCACACCGATTGTCAAGCATGTATTTATCATATTTGTGTTAATGCTGGTTGCCAAATACAATTTGCAATTGGAACAAATGGATATAAAGACTGCTTTCCTATATGGGAAATTAGAAGGCAGATTCACATGAAGCAACGAAAGGGATTTGAAATACAAGGAACAGAGAATAAAGTTTGTACGTGGAGGAGGTTGTTGTACAACCTGAAACAGTCGCCTAGGTAGTAGTATAAAAAGTTTGATACTTTCATGGTGAGTCAGCGGTTTATTAAGAGTAAATATGATCATTGTATCTATTCTAAGGCACTAAATGATGAGAATTTTATTGCCCTGGTATTGTATGTTGATGACATGCTTAGTGTCAGTCATAACATGTGTGAGATCAACATATTGAAGACTTAGTTATCAAAAACATTTGAGATGAAATATCTGGAGGCTGAAAAGAATATTCTTGGCATCAATATACACGGAGATAGAGAAAGGAGCAGGCTAAGGTTGTCTCAGACATATTACATTAAGAAGGTCTTGGTCAAGTTTGAGATGAACAAGGCTAAATCGGTTAGCACACTGTGGACCCTCGTCGTTCCGTGCTCCCACGACGTTCTCCATTTCCTTTCGGAAAAAGAAGAAGAGGTGCGTGCGCGCGAATCGCCGTTTATGCCACTGGCTTGCCTCGTTCTTTTGGGCTTTGTTCGGTTGTCGTGTTAAGCTGGATGTGTTTAGATGAGTTTATATAAGACCAAAGTCGCCATTAGCCAGTTACTTCGAATCTACAGTCGGCTAGACCCCGTAGAAATGTTAGGGAAGGGGATCCGAATATTCCTTTCTCTAAAATGACTCCTTTTGATCTGCGGCCAGAGATTCGAGGTAAGGGATCACGGTTACAGGGTAGGAAGAGGTTAAGCACCCCACACACTGCCCGTACTGAAGTACGGTCTCTACTTCACAGATCGAACTAACACTTGAAAGTCTGTTTTAATCATCGTACATTCTCATAAATGACATGATGCATGAATGCAGGTCTGAACAGTAAGAGTTTCTGATGGGCAGGTTCCACTAACAGGCAAGCCCAGAGCATATGCTCGAACTGACAGGTGCTTTATGCAAGATGCATGCAGTGTGTTTGAATAATCAAGGTGCTTGTAGTGACTGATGCATGAATGCAGGTCTGAACAGTAAGAGTTTCTGATGGGCAGGTTCCACTAACAGGCAAGCCCAGAGCATACGCTCGAACTGACAGGTACTTTATGCAGAATGCATGCTGTGTGTTTGAATAATCAAAGTACTTGTAGTGAAGCAGGGGGGTTGGAAGAAAAGTAAATGCTGCACTTATGCTATATGCGAATGAGATGATGCTGGTGAAAGAGTAGCTAGATGAACGGAGGTGTCGCAAGGTTTGTTTCGAGTGGCTGGATTAAGACTTGGATGGCTTGGGAGACTTGGACCAGGGTCAGGCTGGGCTGGACCAGGGCTAGGCTCTCCTCACTCGGGCTCTCCTTGGTGGAAAAATGGGCTAAAGGGTAGAGATGAACTCGGAATGACTGGATTGCACTTGGGTTGAAGGCTCTTTTGAAATGAGAAGGGGCGGGGGGTATTTATAGTAGCGGGCAGTGGTAGTTCCCGTAAATAAGTGTGGGCGGCACCCAGGGGACCGCCCGTACGGACATTCTCGGGATCCCACGGGCAGTACGGACATGCTACGGGGCTGCTGCTTGGAACTCAGTGAGTTGACTCGGTGGGTCGACTCAGCGAGTTGACTCGGTGATTTGACTCAGTGGGTTGACTCGGTGATTCGACTCGGTGTTTTGACTCGGCGGTTTGACTCAGCGGGTTGACTCGGTGATTTGACTCAGCGGGTTGACTTAGTGAGTTTGACTTTTTTGAGATTTTTTGACTGGTTTTTCTTGTGGGGGTTTTTTCAGGCTGATGTTTAGTAGCGAGTTGACTGGGTTCAGGCTTGAGTTGGGCTATGGATTGGGGCTTACAAGGGTGAGTTTGGCTGAGTTTGGACATGGGATTTGGGGGTATGGTCCTCCATTCATCCAGCTATCTCTACCAACAGTGTAGCCGAAGGTGGGGTGTCTACACACACCCCACGTTGCTTACTTTTGGCTTTCTTCAGAGTAATGTCCTACAACCGATGAATAAAATTGGTATATATCTTACGTGCCCTACTCAAGCGCGGTTGGTAGTTTGATGTATGTCATAGTCTCTATAAGACCAGATATTTCACATGTAGTGGTTATTGTGAGCAGATACACGTCTATCCTTAGCAAGAAACATGAGACAGTGAAATAACTGCTTCGGTATTTATGAAGTACAAAGGACTACGTCTTGACATTCGAGAAATCAGAAGAAAAGCTTCTAATCCACGTGGATTCGGATTACGTAGGGAACATGGACAATAGAAGATTGACTTTCGGTTACTCATTTGTATTAGCGGGTGGAGCAATCAGTTGGATATCAAAGCTTCAATTTGTGGGGGCTTTTTCCACAACCAAAGCTGAGCACATGGCAGTGACAAAGGCATTCAAGGAAGATTTTTGGTTGAGGGGAATGATGAATGAATTGGGGCTACAATAAGAGGTAGTGCCGATAAATTGTGACAGCGAAAGCGCGATCAATTTGAAAAGAATTTTGTATATCATTGTCGTAGTAAACATATTAATGTGCCTCATCATTTTATTCGACAGGTTCTTTAGGAAAATGGTGTTACTCTTGAGAAGATCCACACGAGCGTGAATCTAGTGGATATGCTTATTAATGTGACTACTATAGAGAAGTTCAAATTATATTCAACTTCTTCAGGATTGACATTGAAGGAATGAAGATGGAGTGTGCACGAGAAGCGATAATGGTGATGAAACTATGATAGAGACGATTAGAAATGGAGGATAGAGCTTAGAGTAGATGAGCATGAAGATTAAAGCCACAATGAAGATTGTTGAAAACCGGTGCCTTTAATCTGTTCTGAAATAGGGGAGTTCGATCAATCAACAACCCTGGTTGATTGCTAAAAAAATACGTCAAATTTACTAGTTTAGACCGAACATTGGGTCTTAATCGATCAATGATTGATTGATGGCACTCGATCGATCAAAGTGTAATGATCGACGATTTTACGTAATTGCTCGATTTGTTTCCTATTCCAAGTGTAATGCTATATATATGGGTATAATACAAAATTAGGATAGAACAAGGTGAGCAAATACATTTCTAGGGTTTGGAAAGAAGGAAATTAGGAATTTCACATCTGTAAGTTGATTCCATCTCTTGTAATTTCATTTTTATAGTGAAATTTTTATCGCTTTATTTTGTGATTTTTTACTCGCAACGATTTTTCCACATGAAATTGTGTTCTCTAGTTTATTTTGTTTGTATTTGCTCATCGATTGTTTGATTCTACTTGGTGATTACATCCACGGCGCCCCAACATTTTTTATGATAGTTAATTACAATCTAATCAAATCTCAAAATAATACAGAAATAAAAAAAATGATATATTTACACCCATTTCCAGCACCCTAATGTGGACTAATCGAAAGCCACCACGTGTTGACACTACATGAAGCCTACTCTCAGTTGAAAATAGCATCATTTTACATTTCTTCGATGATATGCATTTAATCATTAATGTGAAGGCACGAATCCTTATGCTGTTGTTTGGAGAAGAAATCGGTATTTGACGTGTAACCACGATGAACGTGCCCATTAATGAGGTAACTTGCCCGCGCACATCTTTAAAAAGTCTGCTAAGAGAGAAGATCTTATCATGAATCCGGCCATGATCTTCTTAATGAGGCCATCTCTCACAGTCCTTTCAAAATGGAAGATCTTTTCAGAGATGTTTGGAAGAACTATATCATTTAAAAATTAAGATTCTGAAGATTCGTGTATCATACCGATGTCCAAGTAAACCCAGTTGTGGATCAGACTAGGAATGACCACATTATCTTGGTTGGGTCTGCAACCATGTCCCGTATTGAATAAAGAGAATGAGAGACTTGGATGTGATCCAGTTTGCCTCCAATAACAGATCAGTGTCTGGTGACAAACTCCACTCTTCTAATAAGGAACTGAGTGACCTAGACCAGGTTACTTAGATGAATGGTTACAAAGATATTCCCGCGATTGTTTAAAGAAATCTTATAGGAGAGCATTTACGTGTTGGAGTGGAAATTTGAGATCTTCTTGGTCGAGAGTCTTCGGGTCTACCTATGAGATACCCTTATCCAAAAAGTTTATGATGTGAGAGAGAATGATCAAGAATCAACAAGGAAACCCTAGCAAGAGTTTCATTGCCTTGACAAGCTCTATAAAAGAAGCAATCGAAGAAGAGCTCGATGCCCCACACCAAACACAACAATTTATCTTTTACATTTATCTTTATATTTATCTTTCATCTCCTAGCCTAGCTTAGTCTTTACATAGCTACTGTTTAACAGCCCTTGTTATAGTACTTTAAGAGTAGATTTAGTTCTCTGCAATCTTGATTGGTAAATCGTGATCATCTGAGTTTCGATTTGGTTGATCACACTTGCCTTGATTGTCTGTTCTGATAGGCGCATCAGGAATTTATCCCTTTATTTTTCATTTTCTCATTTAATATTATCTGGTTGCTTCTCAACATGTCAATTGTAATAAGCATCATTCCTACATATTAATGAAATATGCAACATTTTACCTTTCTTATTTTATTTGTGTACACTAGTTTCTTTGAGAAATATTATGTTTAAATGCTGGTGTGAGAAAAAGTGCTTAAGTCGTAAATTCATGCCTATTCTCACTAGGTAAAAAGAACTTATTCGGAAGGCTTCACCTCCTATTGTTTCACGAATTGCCTAAATGGAGCGTAATACATGTGGTCAAGAGGACTCTGGATCAAGTGTCCAGCCTCTAATCTGTCCGTCTTGGTGTAGGGGACACCAACAATTTAATCAGTCCTTGAGTCAAGCAGACTCTGGCTTGCCCACGCATCATACTCGCACCCGAATATCTAATGTTGGCCTTCGCTCGCACGAGTGGCCAAACTTGATTGAAATGAGAGCAACGTGATGAATGATAATTATCAAGGAGGTTAGATAGCCTATAACAAGTCATAGAATAACCTTATTTTACAACTATTGCATACGGGTTCAACATGCAATTGAGACACTCCAAAACCATGCCTATGCAACCATCACATGAGCCATCATGTGAATTAAAGGTTAACAATGAAATCTAAGAAAAAAATCAGGTCTATAAAATCATTAAGTGGGTTATACCATAGAAAACGATGGACAACCACCCAGAAACCTCTAATTCACATTCTTGTCCACATGATTGTTAAATTGCCCTATTTTCTAGGTTTTTAATTTCTTGATGGGTTAACCCCTCCGGATTGGTTGGATAAGATTCCACATGGTCGGAAATGAAGTGGAGATTCCACATTGACCTATGCGACACCATTTCTTTTGGTTCCTTTAAAAGAAAAGACTATTTTTTTTTTCAAAATTCTCTCAGGGATAATGAAAAGAACTAAAAAATGTTTACTCTAGCATCTTGTGTTCTCTTTATTTTACTACTAAAATGTTGTACTTGTGCTTCCCCGTAAATGTAATCATGATGTGATAAACCACATGTTTAAAGTCTCATTCTTCGCCCATTTTCATGTAATAGTACCCCAATTTAAGGCAATGGTTATTTAACATTATCCTTGCATCAGGAGTACTACATACATGATTGAAGCGTTTGTACAAGTGGATGCTTCCATAAGTAGTTGGAATAATTTCTTAGTTTGATGATGGCTAGCTCCCAAGTTTCATTGCCACTACTAGGGCTGTCAACGGGTCGGATATGGGCCGAATCAGTGATGATCTGTATCCGATCCGATTAAAGATATATCCGACCCGAATCTGACCCGAATCCGATTCGAATCACAAGTATATGATCAGAACCCAATCTGTTTAAATATTTTGAAATCCGTTTCCGATCCGAATATGATCCGACCCGATATCTGAATATGATACAGCCCATGGTTGCGTGCGTAGAGAATAGAGACGAAGGAGCGGTTGATTTTTTTTTTTTTTTAATCGGGTCATTAATGGGCTGGATCAAGGTTGATTCGAATCCGACTCGAATATTAAACGAATCATCTTTAGGTATATGAATCTGACCCGATGATCTGATTATTGATCCGAATCTGATTAAATTGGAGCGGATCTGGATTGGATACGGATGATCTACGCCGTTGACAGCCCTAGCCACTACTAAAAGCTACTCCACCCCTTATTAATGCAAAACCACACAAAACTTCCAAGAAAGTAGAATTAACTTGACTCTTGGGGCATGTGCATGCTTTTATGGTTGGATGGCACTTTGGGTTTAACGCCGTATACTACGGTAACCCCAACAGCAACGGTTGGAGACTAAGCTTAATTGCGAATGATAATGTAGTATGACAATCAATGCGGATTGAGTGGTAACCTGACATTACCAACGCTCATGGTGATTTGATGTGGTAGGATTTGAATGGGATGCATGCTGCTGTCAGAAATTTGCCTAGTTAAGTATATAAACATTTTTTGTATGTGATGTAGATTGCGTCCTTCATCATTATGGAGACAAAGCATCTATATTGAGCTTGGAGGGGCTCACTGTGATGTATCTGTTTGGAATCCGGATCTTCTGTGAAACCCTGCTTGGAGCCTTTTTATTGGACTACGTCATCACATAGGTTTGCAGCCCTGTCATATCCTCACTGCAACCTGGTCAAACCTCAATACAACCTGATCATACTGGCATCATGCAGTGTGACGTGGACCAATGAAAAGTCAACAGAGGATCCGGACTCATCTGTTTATCTGCCATCCATGCTTTTCCTATGCCCGATTTAAGCCATTGGACCGAGAACGTGAAAGATTAAACGCTCAGGTGAAAAATACTAAAGATGACTCTTGCATTTAATGCAATCAAGCTCACGGTGTAGCTGAACTTGAGCGTTAGATCTGCTTCATTTGGACGGCATGAATAAACATACACATCACGGTGGGCGCCTCTACGGCTCAGTATAACGTTTTGCCTCCATACCGAGGAAGGACGCAATCCGCGCCCCTTTATATGGCCCATCTTGACAGCGAAGAATTAAATTGGGAGTGGATTAGGTGTTACAGGGTAATAATAGCTTATCCTTACCGTGTGGCGCACCTTGATGGATGTTGTATATCCATCCCGTCCATCTGTTTCTCCGAGCCATTTTAGGGTTTGGTGCCAAAAATTAAGCATATCAAAATCTTAGATGGACCCACCAAAGGAAACAGTGGTGATTGAGTGCCTCAACATTAACCAAAGGGCCCATCGTAAGGTTTTCCTAATGTTTATTTTCCATCCTACCTGTTGATAATGTCAAGAATACCTAGATGAAGAGAAAAAATAAATATCAACTTGATGCAAAACTTGAGTGGTCCACAAATATTTTTTAATCACTATTCATCACTGTTTTTATTGTTGAGGTCCATCTGAGATTTGGATCTTCTTAAAGTTTGGGCTTTTGTCCTAAAATGAAGTGGAAAAACAGATGGACGGCATGGATATACAACAAATTCATCGTGGTAGCTCCACACGGTTAGGGTAACACCCACTAAGGTAGGTGTTACCTAGGTAACAGCTAATCCGCTCCCAATTAAATGCCACCAAGTCAGGTCACCACGGACAATTGGTGGTGGCAGGATTCCCACCATGTCGAAGTTCCACGATCTTACATGGGCCCACTCAATGCGATGGGAAGCATCAATGCATAAAAAAATAATAATAAATAAATAAATTATTTATCAAATGGGTAATCCACTCCATCCAAGTAACCATTGGCTAATTAGTCTTGCCCTCCATTTGCAGGCCAAGATGGACCGTTCAGATCATCTAATCAGTGTGAACCATGAACCATCAATGGTGGGATCATATGGATACTCTGATCTTTTTTTTTTTTTGGAAATTTTTTATCCGTTCAACCTAGATGCCATGGTCTATTCAAGAGTTTGCTCATCAATCAAACGGTCGAAACAAAATGTAAACGGCTCGAATCGGTTCTTATTCCATTTCTCTTTATACGTAATATAAATGCAAACACCACAGACCCCAACTTCATACAGCCTTAAATGACAAAACTACCCCTTCATGTCAGTTAAAACCGACAAACACAGTCATAAAATGACAAAACTACCCTTCATTTACGCTTATATACACGTATATGCCTAGGAAGAGCTGAGGAAAGCGACAAGCGTACGGGAAGAAACTATAACCAATTGCTTTAATGACGAAACTACCCCTGGAACGAACTACCCCCGTGAGTTCTTTTTTCTTTTTACCTCTGTCGCGACTAAGAATCCAGCGTATATCTCCACCCATTGCGTAGTGATTCAATGATCCAAACCGTCTATGTTGTGGAATCCATGCTATACGGTCAATGATCCGAACTGTTTATGTAATGGAATCCATGTTATACGGTCAATGATCCGAACCGTCTATGTAGTGGAATCCATGCTATACGGTTGAAAAGATAAGATAATTAATGAAATTTATCTAATATGGATAGTGTGTGGGCCCCAGTGGGATGCGACGCAAGATAGAAACTGGATCGCGACAGAGGCAAAACGAACAGCTGGTCCAGACCCTAGGCGAGTGTAGCGAGATTCCTGGGATGGACGTACACACGCAGCCCGTTCTTCATGAACAGCGTCAGGGACATTTTCTGCTCCACCTGGTGACCGGGTACCAGCTCCAGCCGGTACCTCAGCAGTACGGCCGAGGTCACGGACTTCATCTGTAGATATGCAAGATCCTTCCCTAAACAGATTCTGGGCCCCGCGTTGAACGCTACAAACTTGTAACTGTCCTTGTCGTTATCGAACCGGTCACCCGATATCCACCGTTCCGGCCGAAACTCCAAGCAGTCATCTCCCCATATCGATTCCATCCTCCCAACAGAGTATATAGAGTACGTAACGGACGAGCCGCCCGGTACGAATGTCCCGTCAGGGAGAATATCGTCCGAAATGGCGTACTTAAAATCCTCCGGCACGGACGGGTAGAGACGTAACGTCTCGGCCAGCGCGGCTTTTAAGTAGACGAGCCTTTCCAGCTCGTCGAAGTCGAGCGGCTCTTCGATCCACTTCGCTGGATCGTTGCCACGTGTCTCTCTCAAGACCGTCGATATCTCGGCCAGGATTTTCGATTCCACACGTGGGTTTTGCATGACCAGGTGGAAGAACCAGCTCATCGCGACGGATGAAGTGTCGCGGCCGGCGAGTAGGAAGTTGAGCGCGATCTGACGGAGGAAGGAGCTCGTGTAGAACTCGCCGTTCGCGTCCCGTTTCTTCAAGAAGCGGGAGAGAAGATCGTCGGACGGCGATAGCCTCCTCGCCGTGATGGCGTCCGTCATGTAGCTATTAACGATCTCGAGGCTCTTCTTCAAGGCCCCTTCGGAGCCGAGGCTGAGAGTCTGTTTCGGCCTCCAGAAGAGTCTGGGATAGAGAAGGCGCTGGAGAGTTGACTCAGTGGCTGAGTCGAAGGCAGACGCGAAAGGGTTCTCAGGCAGCTCGGGGGAGAGCGTCTCTGGGTCTTTCCCAAACGTGAGGCCGCAGATGTTATCAAACGTGAGGCGGAGGAGGAGGTCCTGCAAGTCGACGTCGTCATTACTGTCAGCGGCTTTTGCTAGAATGCGCCAGAGGCGGAGCTTAATGGAGCGGTGCACCCATCGGCCCATGGCCTGGCGGAGCGTCCGGGTGGTGAACTCGAGGGCGGCCGTCTTCCGTTGGAGGACCCACGTCTCGCCGTCGCTGTTGAAGATGCCCTGGCCGAGGAGGTCGTGGAAAGCGGCCTGCCATGAAGGGCCTTTGGGGTAGTTATCGAAGCGGGTCCGGAGCACGTGCTCGAGGTTCTTGGGGTTGCACGTGACAGTCACGAGGCCTATTTTACGCGCCAAGAAGGGGAAAGCGAGGGTGGTGGTCTGGTAGGTGAGGGCGCTGCCGGTTTTTCTGAGGTTGGAGGCGATCCAGTCATGGATGCTAGAGCGGTGGGCGAATAGACCGGGGAGGTTGCCGAGTATGGGCCAGACCCTTGGACCGGTTAGGGTTCGGGTCAGGTGCCAGAACCAGATGAGGTAGGCTGTCGTCGCAGTGGCGAGGAGGAGAAGGGTTAGAGGTTCCATGTTGGGTTTTGATGTGGTGAGAGAAGGCGGGGTTGGAATGGTATATATACAATGTGAAAGAGAGAGAGGGAGAGAGGGAGAGGTGAATAGCCTTTTTTGAAATTAGTGAAGAGGGGTAGTTGGACGGATGGTCTGAGTTTGCGAGGTGTTCAAGAAAGAGAGGTTTGGGTGTGGTTTTCATGCACGAAAGTCAGAGAGAGAGAGTTCATATTAGAGATTTGCTAGTGCACACGTGTACAGGGAGGAGGAAACTCGTACAAATATAAGACACGCGTGTGAGATCTGAGCTTTACACAATGTTGGAAAAAATGCTAATATCTTAACCCTAAAAGGGATTAGATTCACGTGGGCCACAATGGATAATGTAAATTGACGGTTAAAATTCTCTTCTACCCATTTCTTTGTTTTGTTACGATATGGCCCCCCCCTGAGGTCTTAGATGATCTACATAGTATATTTCATCTCATGGAAAGATCAGATCTTACACACGTATCATCTTTGGAGAGTTGCGCCCCTGGATGTGTACTGATCACACACGCATGTGGAATTGGTACCTGAGAAGATTGACCAATAAGAGTACATGTTCCCAGGAAGTTCCAGCGCTGGGATGATAGGTGGGGCCACCATGATGTTTGTGAGAAATCCACCCCGTCCATCCGTTTTGTGATCTCATTTTAGGACATTCAACCAACAATGAGGAGGATCCACAATTCAAGTGGACCACACAAGAGGAAATAATGTGGATTTAGTGACCACTGTTGAAACATTTATATGGTACAAAAGTTTACATATCATGCTCGTTTTTTGTGTTTTCATTTTAAAAAACGGTTGAAAACTTCATGGGTGGCAACTCAAGAGAACATTCACCAGTGATGGAAACAAAAGCAGAGGGAAAGGACATACACGACCCAATGTATCGACTCGACAGAAACTTTATGGTTCACGTGGAGAAGTACTTGAGGCTCGGGATTCATTAAGGGGCCGTAATGTGAGGTGCAGATATTATAATTGGATCAATGATCAGATGGCGCACGTCTTAGAGATCAGAGCCGTTCATTAGGTAGGGTATCCTGTGAGAATGCCATGGACCAACCAAAGTCCAACCGTTCAAATGCAACATGCACTCACTTGATCAGTGTACTGTACGTCTTGATTTTTGGTATATGGTATGTTCGCACTCCCTCATGGATGGTCCAGATGTCTGATACGTGTGATATCTCAGGTGGGAACCAGGCCTTCATGGGAGCTGTCATGTGGGCCACAATTAGTAACTAAACCTATAACATAATGCCTTTAATATTTTAGGAGGGACCAAACAGGGGAGCAATGGGTCTTTTTCAGCGTGGGTCAGGGTCAGTGGAAATCCATTTACTTCTACTAAACAGGCCAACAATTCCAGCCGGAACTCAAGTTGTGACCCATTACCCCGTGGCCCAATGCTATCCACTTAAAATTCATCAGGCCAGCACAACCCATTTGATTGAAATGAAGTTGGGCTATACCATCCTGACCTGACCAGGGACGACTGTACTTGAGTCTTAAGAAGGCAAATCGGGCTAAAGGTATGCCAGTCTTGCCCAATTAGTGAATACATCTAACATATATATGCACATGATGTGCATCTATCTATGCTTGCCATCTATTAATATGTTTCGGGTTTTGGGCTAGATTGGGTTGAGTCATTTAGATAAGTTACATGGGCAGGTCAAGTTGGGTAGGGTTGAGACAGAACCCAAACCAGTTACTTAAACATACCATATTTCTAACCTGAGCCCCTTGCCTTCCAAGGCTTCAAGTTGAACCCACTCTCAAACGTTGCAAATTTTTATTTCCACAGCACACGAGCAAAGCATCTAAGTCTACTTTCCCTCTTATAATTATCCATCGGCAATACTCTTAATTTCCAATGATGCATTCATTTCTAATCTTATCTGCAATCGTCTTGACACTACCACTTCAGCTATGCTCATTCTATAAGCATATTATTCCTCAATGCCCCCATAATCATGGCTACTAAAGCATGCTGGTTTTATATCATAAAATCATCCTTTAGTTTGATCGGTATGTGGCAATCACACGAAATTCTAGAGTTGCATCTCACTTCTTACACTTAGATGAAATTCTATTGAGCAATATCTTTCTCAATCTCTTCGCTCAGTGAATTATAGACCCAAAATAAAATAAAATAAAAAATGGTCATTTTAGGTACTTCATGGCCAGTGATCTTAACCGGTTCCTTGTTTTCACTCCTCTCATTATTACAATAACAACCCATATACTTTACTTCAATCTACTAATTTCAGAACCAATAGATTCTTGAGCATCCATCCATAGTTATAACTTTCTGTATCTCGACTCTAAAGTAATGAATATTTAGATGAAAAATGTCATCTGGTATCAACCTTCATCCCAGGACTGTCACCTATTGATGAAAAATTAGGGTCATAATGATACAAGAAACTAGCTTATTTATATTTGTAAGGACAATATGGGTGATTAGCACAAATTTAATGTTAGAGTTAAATGCAAACCATTGAAATTTTCTTTTTATTGTTCTTAATCCATCTACAGATGCTAATTAATGATGATAAAAATCATCCATGTGGCACAAGTTTCATATGATGGTCTACAGAGAACATGGTCCACAACATGGATGGTTCAGATCATTGGAATACTCGGCATGTGAGCACCAGTGTCCCGCAATTTATGATTGATCCTGAGTCACAACAGAGACAAAACCAACTTGTCGTAACTACTACGAGTCACTTTTTTTTTTTTTTTTTTCCTTTTTTTTTTTTAGTGGGGCAGACATACATCATGCAACCATGTGCGGCCTAGTTCCCACCATCTGATTGGTGTAGTGCATACTGTGAACATGCCATGTATTGAAAAGCGGTCAGGTATGATCATTAAGAGGGACACATGATGCAAATTGAATATGGACTGTTGGATCGATTTTTATCCCACACATGCCGTTTGCCTGATCAAGGGATAATACTAGTGTTTTTGCTACCTTATGAATATAATGGTAAGAAGCATAGAGCTCATCATTCTATCAAAACATTGAAAACCCAAGAGTCTAGTGAGTTCATGGAAATTAGTGAGTGGGTGGTTGAGAAGATGTCTTTGTGTGTGAGCTGGGTCAAGAAAAGGGGTATGAAGTGTGGCTTTCATGCACCGACGCCTTAAAAAAGGTGGAATATGAAAAACCCATGGAGAAGATTGACTTCTTGTTAGAACGAGTCCAGACGAGAGAGAGATGAGCTAGTATAGCCACAAGAAACATAAGAGTCGTCATTACATGAGCTAATAAACCCACAAGACTTAAAGAGTCGTCATTCAAGGAGGGCCCCTCATGTGTGAGGGCAGAAATTAGTAAATTACCACTGGATAAACCGCCAAACGGTGTATATATGTTTCGGGGATATCCTGATCATTCATCTAAAAGGGTAAACTGTGAGCATCACTAGTGCACTAAGTTGGAATTTGGGTAGACCCTCAACCTGACCTGTCTGACCTAAGTTGCACCCCTAGTAAGCGTGCTGTGGACCAAACATTAGTGTTGATCCACTAAATCGATGGCTCAAATCTCTCCGTGGGAAACGGGACCCTAATGGGAGTTGTCATGTGAGCCCTGCATTCTAGCAAAACCCAAAACCTAATTGGTTGCATGTCCCATATATTTACATATGTAATTGGTATTTGTGCACGTTTGTTAGCAGCAGCAATTTTAATATACAAAGATTTTCCCACCAACCCATTTACATATGTAATGGTGATCAAACAAATTTTAATTTTATACCTCTCTTTCTAACAATTTTTATAAATAAATCACTATCTTTGGTTTTACTACCTCAAAATGGATCACCCACTATTCAAATCACTAGTTGGATGGTTATATACTCCAAGGAAAGTGATTTGACAAGGATGGGCAATCAACAATGGGGCTAAAATGATGGTTGGTCCGTATTAATAAATATAACCTCTCTAGCATACTCAATGTGAACTGTATCAATGCCATTTAAAAAGGATGGGCAATCAAAGTTGGGTCACGTGATGGATGGTGGTATATCTACATCAATGATTACTGGACCGTCCATTTCCCTGACCATTAATTTGATGGTTAGGGATGGTTAGGCTCATCCAATCAAAATGAACAGAGAGAGAAAATCAATCAAAGGTGGGCCCCATGTGATTGATGATCCAAATCAATGCTTAAAAGTCTCTTTTGTAATTAATGTCTACGGACAATTTCCTAAACCACTAATCAGATGGTTAGGATCATCGACTCAAAGTGATTAGAGAAAAATAGGCAATCAAAGGTGGGCTCCACATGATGGATGGTCCACATTAATACTTAGACATCTCTATTGTTCTATGAGCAGTCCATTTCGAAATCAATCAATAATCTGATATTAATTAAGATCATTCGATTAAATTGATTTAAGAGGGATGAGCAATCAAAAGTAGGCCCCATATGATGGACCGTTAGATCACTACTTAGACCTCTTTAATATATTCAATTTGGATCATCCGATCAAACTGATTTGAGAGGGGCAGTCAATCCAATGTGGGACCGACATGATGACAGTCCAGATCAATATGCAGACCTCTAGTACACTGTGTGAATCATCCATTTCCGAAACCACTATGGTTAGGATCACTGACTAAAGAACTTTGAGAGGATGCGCAATCAAAGGTGGGCCATACATGATCATTGTTCACACCTAGATGCTTAAGAGGGATGAGCAATCAAAGGTAGGCCATACATGATCATTGTTCACACCTAGATGCTTAAGAGGGATGAGCAATCAAAGGTAGGCCCCACATGATGGACGGTTAGATCATCAATTTGGATCATCTGACCAAAGTGATTTGAGAGGGACAGTCAATCAAATGCAGGCCCAACATGATGACGGTCCAGATCAATGCGCAGGCCTCTAGTACACTGTGTGAATCGTCCATTTCCAAAACCACTATGGTTAGGATCATCTGACCAAAGAAATTTGAGAGGATGCGCAATCAAAGGTGAGCCCGACATGATGAATATTGTTCACACATCGATGCTTAGACTCATTTTATACTCAAAATGGACTATCCATTTAACTAATCCAATGGTTAAGATCATCCAAGTAAAAAGATTGAGAAGATGACAATGAAAAGTGGGCCTCACATGATGAAAGGCACATCAATGCTTTGACCTAACTAATATATCAATATATATATTGTTTATTTTCCATACCACTAATTCAATCACATGGATCATCTGATAAAATCGATTGGAGAAGGATGGAAACCAAGTGTAACCCCACATAATGGACAATGTACCATTATGCTTAGATCTCTCTAGTGTAATCTAGACCTTTGATTTCCCGAACCATTAATCTGATGGTTAAGATCACCATATTAAAGTGATGTTCGACAATGATTTGAACACACGTAAATGTCACACTTATGGTAATGTGGTTGGATAGTTGGTCAATGGTCCTACCAGTTCTCATGAGTTGAGCCATATTCACAACTCAGAGGTTGACAAATTCACACATTTTCCCACTTGATTTTGTATAAATATATATACTTAAACATTTATATGGGTATATCCATTTACGGTGCGTAAGCAAACAAATGTTCATTAAATATTCGACAGAGATCCAAACCACCCCTTCTGGCTGTATTCGAGAGAGGGAAGTCTGGAACCGCCTTACACCAGTCTAGACTCACCGACAGGACCTAAGCACACTCAAGAACCCATCTCACCCGTCCACAAGACTCCTCTCTTCCCTCATAGAGAATTGGTAGAGCTAATCTCTCCAGAGAACATGTGGCCAGGTGAAGTGTCAATCGGAGTCGTTCATCTACTTCTTTGGATCTTGGATATGTAAAATGTGTCAAAATAGACTTGCATGAGATGATTATAGACATCTGATCAGTGGCCGACAAATCAACAGCAGTAAAAAGAAGTTAAAGGATTGGACAGGTTGTCTGTATGTGATTTTTAAAACATAGCTGCCCACCATAAATTTCAGTTAGATGGAGGGCTCTGATTGATGCATCTTTAATTTCTACCACGTGTACTGTGGATAGACGGCTGTATCACATTCGGTCGCTTCGAGTACTGCATTAGAGAAGTTAGTTAAATGCTGTTTACCAGCAGAGGAAATCTGCGATGGACGGATTCCATGCAAAACGTCAGAAAGAGACTTTGGAAAGCGGATTGCTTCCAGCGGCCCGCGGAATAGGAACGCGGATTAGCTCCTGACAGGTTAAGTAGCGAGAATCGCTGCCGAAGTGACGGTTCCATTTTTTGGTGTCCCCACTATGATGTATGTGTTCTATCCATTTGGAGAGATCAGTTTAGGGCATGATCAGAGGAATGAGCCGGATCCAAATCTGGAGTGGACCCCACAACTGAAAACAGTGGAGATTGAACGCCTACCATTAAAAATTTCTAGGGGCCACAGAAGTTTTCGATCAAGCTGATAATTGTGTTTTCCTTCGTTCATGTTCGTTACCTTATGAACAGGTTTGATCTTAAATAAACATCATGGTAGACCCTGGGAAGGTTTCAATGGTTGGCATCATTCTCCACATTGTTTTCTGTGGTGGGGTCCACTTCCGCTTTAGATCTGTCTCATTCTTTGGATCATGTCCTAAAATGATCTCTTCAATTGGATGGACGGTGTTGATGCACCACGTACATCATGGTAGGGCGCACAAAACATGGTGACATCACTTCAGCAGCGAGTCTGACTACTCAACCTAGGGCTCTCAATGGAGCAGGTTAGATCCAATTTGCTCCGAATCCATATAATAAGGATTTGGATCTTAAAATAGGTCTGACTAGTTAAACGGACCAAATTAGAATCTTAAAATAGGATCAATTACTTAAATGAACATGATTTAGATTCACAAGAACATATCAAAGTTCGAACTGAATCCAATTAAGATCCGACTCATTGTCACCTTACTATATATGTTATATTCATGCTGGCCATCTGTTTTACATATTATTTTAGGCTATTCTCAAAATTGAGACATGCCACTCTTAAGTCAACCATACCACGGTAAATAGTGGGATTTGCACCATTTTTCTATTAAATTAAATATATTATATTATATTATTTTAGATTTGTAGTGGGGTGGATTCAGACTTAGATCTTACCAGAATCTGATGGTTATATGGATTTTGGATGGGAAATGGATCTACCAATTTATAATTGAATAGGATATATGTGGATATCACCGTAGATCTGAATCTGTCTACAGATATACGGACTTGGAGCCAGATCCAGCCGATCCAGATCCGACCCATTGAGAGCCCTAACTCAACCTGTCAGTAGCTAATCCGTGTCCGCGGATTAGGGGGAGCAGATTCCGTCCTTCCCCACCTGGACGGGAATCCCTCCAGAGAGGGGCTTTGTGGGGCCCACTGTGATGTATGGGTTATATCCATGCTGTTCATACGTTTTTCCAGATCATTTTAGGTTATAATACCAAAAAGGAGATATATTCAAGGATCAAGTGGACTACACCAGAGGAAGCAGCGGTGATAATGACACCCACCGTTGAAACCTTCCTAGGGCCCACCGTAATGTTTATTTGCCATCCTACCCGTTCGTAAGGTGACACAAGCCTGGATGAAGGGAAAACACAGATTCCAGCTTGATACAAAACTTCCGTGACCCCAATAAGTTTAACTGTAGGCATTCAATCCTCACTGTGTGGTCCACTTGAGCGTTGAATCTTCCTCATTTTTGGGGCTCTAACCCTAAAATGATCTATAAAAATGGATGAACGGCGTGGATATAACTAATACATCACGGTGGTCCCAACAGAGCCCTGCTTGCACAGCTCGAGGTGGGCTCTCTTACACGCGTGTGGCTTAGGTAGAAGGTTGTAAGACAATAATTCATGGAGAAGGTGTACAAAAAAAATGGTAAATGAGAAAGTGTTATATATGTGGGCCATGCCAAATGCACAAACCAGGAACCATCAATTCCATCAGAATGCATATGTGGGCCATGCCAAACAGGAACCATCAGAATGCATTTGCTGCTTAGACCTCGATGTTTGGGTTCATCTGAACACACATGAGAAAGTGGATTATTGTGTTTAACACGATGCTGTGCCACATCTAAGAGGCAACCATATGATCAGATGGGTTTTCAATGTTGTCTGCAACCAAAGCCTTTTGATATGAAATCAGCTAACATACTTTATCTTAACAGAAAATATTAAATGATGGAACGTCGGTGGAGTTTAGAGAGATTGAGCAATAGAGAGAGACAGAGATAGAGAAGGGTCCACTGAGTTTTTTTTTTCCCGAGCATACCAACATCGACAGGAGGGTACAGTACTGCAGGTAGAATTCCTCTTTCCTTGTACCGAGCTGCAGGTGGAAATTTAATTAGACAGTTGACCGCTGTAAAAAATATGGCCCACGCTACTGAGCCTACCACTATTCAGGCTCATATGTGACAGCAGCCGACCGCTGTAAAAAATGAGGCCCACGCTACTGAGCCTACCATTGTCCAGGCCCATATGTGACAGCGGCCGCCCCACTGATCAAATCCTACCATGTTGTATTTATGTCGAGCTCCACACTAGTAAGATTGGGGTTGGATAAAGAGCATCCGACAGTCCATTGGGCACAATCTACCATGTTTGTGCTTATGGTAAGTGCTCCTGACATGTATAAGTTATTGTACTTTCTTTTTGACCGGCCCTAGAAGAAGCAAGTAATGGAAAGACGCATGTCATTGGAGCATGCTAGGAGAGTGGCTGATCGCAATTTACAAAACACGAGGAACACAAGGATCATGGCCAAGTGGAGATTGCAATCAACGGGTAGCAGCCAAGCGAGGTATAGTCGAGTTGGATGCAAGTAGTTACAAGGCAGGTGTCTAGTTGAGAAATAAGAGAAGTTTCTAGCTAAAAGGCAATAGTGTTGAAGCTTGGAGGTGGTTATCAAGACAAGTGTCAGGAAGAGAAAGGGAGGAAATATCAGGAAGGTAGTTGTGTTGAAACGGTTATAGCAATTGTCAAAACATGGGAAACATCTTAAAATATGGTTGATTCAAGATTATAAATAATAGAGTGGAGCAACAGAGCAAGATGTCCAGCACCAACCAAATCAAATCCAATACAAATCTATCTTTTGAAATTATCATCATACTTCTTAGCATCATATCTTTTATATTCTTTAGTGTAATCGGCAACTTTATCTTCTTAGCGTAATTTGTCTTTTACATTTCTTGGTGTAATTCGCAATTTTACCTTTCCTAGCGTAATCAGTAACATTAGACAGAGATCTTAGTTATAATTCATGTCTATGCTCATACATTAGTATAGACACCCCACCTTTAGCTACAAAGAAGGTCAAATGGTTGGATGAATGGAGGTCCATAACCCCAAACCTTAAGTCCAATCCTAGCCGACCCATCTATCCAAACCCTAGGTTCAAACCCAGTCAACTCACCCATATATACCTCAATCCATAAACCAAGTCAAGCCTAAACCTATTCAACTCACCCCTAAACCTCAGCCTGAAGAGCCACCCAGAGGAAAAAGCAGTCCGGAATTCTCCGAAAAGTCAACTCGGTGAGTCAACCCGCTAAGTCAATTCGCCAGGTCAGCCCAGCCATTGCACCTAGTTGACTCACCTAGTTATGACCCAAAATCAAACCTAAGTCCAAGCCTAGCTCCGATCCTCAGCTTCGGAGCAATTCAGTAGTTCCGAACCTCGAACTTACGTTTATTTTGCTTCAGGTTCGGAGCTCCGACTGTCCAAAGCTGGATCAGAGCATCTGTATGGCGGCACCACCCCTAATTACCGAAGCTGCCACCTCTCACAATTATAAGCCCCCCCCAGCATCGAAAATCATCCAGAAAAATCCAGAGAGGCTCAGTCCATCCGAGCTCATCTCCATTCCCCTTTAGCCCATTCCTCCACCAAGGAGAGCCCGAGTGAGTGAAGAGTCTAGCCCTGGTCCAGCCCAGCCTAACCCTAGTCCAAGCCTCTCAAGTTATCCTAAGTCTCAATTTTAGCCACTCGAGCTAATCCTTGCGATGCCTCCGTCCATCCAACTACTCTTATACCAGCACATCTTATTCGCATCTAGCATAAGTGTAACATTTCTTATTCTTTCAACCCCCTACTTATCATTCCACTACAAGCACTTGACCAGGTCTTAGCAAATGCTCTGAGGTTAGTCGGTTTGCCAGGAACTTGCCTATCTGAAACTCTAACCGATCAAATATACTATCATGCATCCAGCATAGCACCTGACAGTTCGAGCGTATGCTCTGCAGCTTACCAATTTAATCGGAACTTGCCCATCAAAAACTCTTGCTGATCAGACTCATATTCATACATTATATCATCCATGAGAATTCACGAGGATTGATTCAGACTTTCAAGTTCTAATTAGATTCTGTGAAGTAGAGACCGCACATCTGTACAGGTAAAGTGGTTGCCTAACAACTTCCCACCCTATAACCGTGATCCCTTACCTCGAATCTTTGATTGTAGATCAAAATAATCATTTTAGAGAAAGGAATCTTCGGATCCCCTTCTCTAAACATTTCTACATGGTCTAGCCGACTGTAGATTCGAAGTAACTGGCTAGTGGCGACTCTAGTCTTATACGAACATACCAAATATATCAACTGAGACCCAACAACACACAAAAACTCCCTCGAGAAAGAGACGAACCCATGGAAGCGACGATTCGCGCCCTCGAAAGGGGAAACACGGACCGACAAGCATTCATAGTTAGATTCGATTTAATCAAGTTCTTTAATAAGCAAAGCGTTCTACAATTGATCTTCACAACCAACTATAAGTATTTCTTTTTATTTTGTCTGTATTGAAAAATTCTTTTGTACAAAAGGTAGAGGTGTAAACCATCTTTGGAGGATGAACCCCACCCTCTAAATATCTCTTGATTATTATTAAGAAATTGTTTAAGTAGCTAAGTAGGAGATCGATCTTCACAGATTTGGGTCATATACTGTCAATTCTGGCGTATCTGCCTATCATGGCGCTTGGGATCAATGTTGTTTGGTTTGAATCGAGTCGCACAGTCGGTTCTGGCATGCTCACACTAATCACATGACCAAATTTGAAACCGCGAGGCAACATTTTTTACACACCCGGTGGGACCCTACTTTTGTTTAATTATTGGTGTGACGTTGTTTTAAGTGATTAAACATGAGCAAATGGCACAGGGCATCCACCTCTCAGAATGACCTTTTCGAAGTAATATCGGTTTGGTTTCATGATATGCAAATGAGAATCCAACATATCTCAGAACATGGGAGAACTTAAGCCAAGTTACCATAGACTCAAGCTGAGCAAATTCGAATTCAGACTAATTAAAAGCTTCAATAGACTAATCAAGAGCATAAATCAATTGATGACTCTTATTATTGAAAGAGCGCAGAAGGCACAAGTGACACCTTACCCGAATGTTCCAAATGTTGAAGTTAGCATTGTGCAAAATTTGCCAGTGTCGCCTGTATATCCACTACAACAGTGTAATTTTCATCCAACTCTGATCCAGGATGTACAGAATGCTCCACCACCCACCGAGTTCAAGCAACCATATGTGGATCATGACCAAATCATGTACCTAGTTCAAGAAGTGGTTGACCATGTCCTTGGCCGTACCATTATTATGGTTTATCATGAGTCGTATTCTAAATGGATTCGTCCAAGTCTCCATTGCAACGGCTGAATTTGATGTTTTTTTACCAAGATGGCTAATTTCAACCAAGATAGTCGAATTTGATGTTTTCCAACCAGAACATTAAATTTTTTTGTGTAAGTGCTGATGAACAACCCAATTTGGAAACATAATCAATGTCATTTTAGGGGACAATGTTGTACCATGTTTCTGACCGACTCTAGAGGAAGTAATCAAGGGGAAGACGCGTGTCATTGGAGCACGCTTGGAGAGCGGCCGATTGTAGTTTGCAACGCAAGGAACGCGACCGAGCGGGGATTGCAATCAACAGGTAGCAGTCGAGTGAGATGTGGTCAAGCTAGATGCGGGCAATTACAAGATAGGCGTCAAGCAAAGAAATGAGAGAAGTTTCAGGAATGTAGTAGTTCTGAAGCTTATATGTGGTTATTAGGATAGGTGTCATGAAGAGAAAGGAAGGAAATCTCTAAAATGCAGTAGTGTTGAAACAGTTACAGCAACTGTCAGAACGTGGGAAGCATCTAAGATGGCTTATTAGAGATTGTAAGTAACAGAGTAGAGCAATAGATTTAGACATCCAACACCAACGAAATAAAATTCAATGCAAATCTATCTTTAATTGAAATTATCATCCTACCTCTTAGCATTATGTCTTTTACATTCCTTAGTGTAATCAGCAACTCTATCTCTTTAGTGTAATTTGTCTTTTACATTTCTTAGTGTAAATCACAATTTTACCTTTCCTAATATAATTAGTAACATTAGTTAAGATCTTAGCTATAATTCAGGTCTACGCTTATACACTAGATTCGATTTAATCAAGTTCTTTAATCAGCAAAGTGTGCTGCAGTTGATCTTCACGACCGACTGTAAGTATTTCTTCTTATTGTGTTTGTATTGAAAAATCATTTCATATAGAAGGTAGAGGTGTAACCCATCTTTAGAAGACGAACGTCACCCTCCAAATATCACCTAATTATTATTAAGCAACTATGAAGGTGGCTGAATAGGTGATCGATCTTCACATATTTCGATCATATATTATTAATTCTTACGTATCTGCCTATCTTAGAGCTTGGGGTCATCGTTATTTGGTTTGAATCGAGCTGAGTTGATTCTGACACACCCACAATAGCCACGTGACTGAATTTTTTGAAACCAAGAGTCAACGCAAGTTATTGGGGTTAGAGTTTTAACAAAAGGAGGTGGGCATTATATTAAACTATTTGCAATTAGGTGGCCAGGCCGGCACCACCCTCTACGGTAGTGTAGTGATGTGGCAATATGTGATTGGTGGGGCCGTGCACTGCTTAAAATGGCACAGGCCACTTTTAAAAGTTTTTTCAGCCAATTCCATACTCGGCCCATCTGGGACAGCATAAGGCCCATCAATAACATATTGCCACATCACCATTGAAGGTGGTGTGAGCCAGTTACCTAGGACGCGGATTTCCTGTCCGCAGGAAGTTCATGCACTGGGATGCTAGCTGGGGCCCACCGTGATGTTTGTGAGAAATCCACCCTGTCCATCCGTTTTTGCGATCTCATTTTAGGACATGCTACCAAAAAATGAGGGGGATCTAGAGCTCAAGTGGACTACACTAGAGGGAAAACTGGGATTCAGTGACCACTGTAGAAACATTTGTATGGTCACAAAAGTTTGGTATCATGCTAATTTTTCATTTTTCACTTCATCCCAGCAGGAATGAACTTATAAACGGTTTAGATGGCATATAAACATCAATGTGAAGCCCAAGAAGATTTCAACAGCAAGAAACTCTTTCTCCAGTTTTCCCTCTCGTGTGGCCCACTTGAGTTTCGGATCCGCCTCATTTTTGGTAGCAAGTCCTAAAATGAAATCTCAAAATGGATAAGTGGATTTCGCACAACATCATGGTGAGCCCCAACTAGCATCCCAGCACAGGAACTTCCTGGCAAAGGCTTTCGCTGAAAATCCACCTCCTTAGCAACCAAAAACAAATGCTGCATGGGCCTCACGTGATGTCTGAACCCTAAAATTCTGCAGCTTCGATACCCAAGTGGCCCAAACCACGAGAAAACAATGTGATAGAAGTGCCCATCATTGTAAAAAAATGTTTGGACCACATTACATGCCATCTAACCCGTTCATTTGGCAATTCCCACAAAGATGAAATGAAAACACAAACTTCGGTGCAGATGTCACACTCAAGTGGCATGTTGGCAGCCCAAAATAAAGGAAACGGATTAAGTGGTGTACCACACACCAACAACCTCCCGTGGTGTATTGACGTCACCAAGTTTTGTGATCCCCGTCATGATGTATGTATTATATCCACACCGTCTATCCTTTTTATGAGATCACTTTAGGGCATGATCCCAAATATAAGACGGATTTGAAGCTCAAGTGAACTAAAATGAGCCAGATCTGAACTTAAAGTAGACCATACCATAGCAAGTAGAGGGGATTGAAAACATTTTGAGGGCTACAGAAGTTTTGGATCAATCTTATATATATATATATATATATATATATATATTTTCCCTTCATCTAGGTATTTGTGACCTCATGCATAAGTTGGATGACAAAATAAAAATCATGGTGGGAATCATTGTCCCCACTACTTTCTGTGGTGTGGTTCACTTGAGCTTTGGATATCTCCTTTTTGTTATCATGCTCTAAAATGACATCACCAAATGGATGGACATTGTGGATAAAACACATACATCATGGTAGGACTCTCATAACTGAGATAACACACCACCAAGGTCAGTGGCGTGCAAAAAAATTACATAGAAACACAGTATGCCACACACCACACACCTTTGTGGTGTGTTGGCATCACCAAGTTTTGTGGGGTCATTATGATGTACGTATTATATCCACACCATCCATCCATATGAGATCATTTTAGGGCATGATCTAAAAAATGAGGCAAATCTGAAGCTCAAGTGAACCACATTCGTGCGGAGTGAACTTCTACTATAGAAAACTTTTTGAGGCCACAGAAGTTTTAGATCAATCTGATATTTGTTTTTCCCTCCTTTCAACTCCGTGTGACCACATGAAAAGGTTGGATGACAAATAAACATCATGGTGGCCCCACAAAGGTTTCACCAGTGGGAATCATGCATTGTCCCTTTGTGGTGTCTCATCAAAATTCTTTTTAGGTACAGTTTTTGGTACAATAAGAATAAATAAAGGCCCTCCGTCCCTTTATTATGATCACAATTAGGTGAGTAATAAATATTTAGGTGGCCAAAATAGCCTCAATGCCGACCAGATGAGCAAGGATTAGGAGCATCTTGACCCTAGGTTTTGCTTAGAATGATCCTACTACAATATTCAAGTAATGGTGCAGGGGATCAAAGCTGATATGAGTTTGGCACCGACGTTGTATCATCAAAATTCTTTTCGAATCCTTTTTGCAGTACAAAAATAATAAATAGAGGCCACCGGATCATTGATTGTGAGTGTAATTAGTTGAGTTATAAATATTAGGCCGGCCAAAATAGCATCAATGCCGGCCAGATGAGGAATAGGAAAATCTTGACCCTATAGGTTTTGCATTGTGTACTTAGATTTTCTTTGTTCACTAGTGGAGCACCCTATGGTCCCTGCTCCAGCTAGCATTCGCATGGGTGAACATGGTAGTAACTAATATTGTAAATTAATAACAAAATAATTTATAATTGAGATCAAGGGCATGTTTGGTTTTCTAATTTCCTATATAATGCAAAGTAAATAAGCCATCATTATCATTACAAAGTGTTTGGTTAAACAAAAATTTTAACCCATAAATCAAGAGTCGAATATACATATAAAGTAAATAGGTAAAGGAAATTATAATTATAATGGATTTTGAGTGAAACAAACAATAGTAGCAAACTCATTATTGTAGATAAATGTAAGTAATGCCACCACACAATTACAAGAATAGATAATCATTAGCCATTTTCAGCCATTTACCGTTATAATTGAGAACCAAACAGCCCCTAATTGGGATTACCATTTCACCCACAGCGATGGGAATGAGAACATTTTTTTGTTGAAGATTCCACCATGCTTGCAGCAATTCACTCTCATCTTTTAAGTTTTGAGACATACATTCGTATTAGAGCCAATATTTTAGGAAGATCTACAGTTGAAGAGAGATCACTAGGTAATTAGCTAACGCAGGCGTAGACGTGGTGAGGATGATCACCATCTTCTTCATGAGATAACTACCTTAAATTCACAAGGCTTCCAAGACTCCTCAACCGGTCTTCGTCAAATCCACGATGTAAATAGAAAACATAAATAATTCTTAAGAAATTCGAAATAAATTAATTAATTTATAAAAATGGGATTATAACAATTTAAATAAAGAACTCAACCCTGCAATGAAGTTTTAGACTTATACTCCAGCTCAAACACCTTAAAAACGTAACTTGCTATAATTTACTATTTATAAACGAACTTTATTCCTACTAAACTTTGTGATTTTCGGCCAAATATGGTAAGTATTCAATCCGGCTCAACCATATTATTCTTCTAACATTTCTAAGCTCTTTTCATGTTGGGCACATACTCAAACTAAAACTTACTATTTATAGTAAAAACGAAAATATATTAGACTTTCGACCGCCGATGTGAATAAATCTCGCAAATCCAGCATGGGCAACCCAGCATAACATGATTGGTTGGCTTAAGTAGCTTTTCTTACTCCAAAATTATATGTGTGGCCATCCACAATGAGGCCCTTTTCATTGATGGTTTGGATCACTGAAAAATGAGCCCATTTGAACAAGTTGTGATGGGCCCATTTGACCAAAGCTGCAGCTTATGGAGGCATCCAAAAAGCCTTTCGCACAAAGTCGCGATGGAAGCTTATGTGAGGCTCACCATGATTTTTGTGAGAGATCCACCCCAATCTATCTGTTTTGTTTTGTGATCTCATTTTAGAACGTGTGACAAAAAATGAGCGTGATCCAAGACTTGAGTGGGCCGAAAACGCGAGGATTGAACATCCACAATTGAAATATTCGTGGGCCGCAGAAGTTTTGAATCAGACTAATATTTGTGTTTTCAGTTCTTCCCCGTAGGAATGGCATTATGAACCATATGGAAGGCATATAAACATCACTGTAGACCCAGGGATATTTCAACAGTAGTAATTTCCCTACCCACCTTTACCTTTAGTGCGGCCCACTAGGTTCACGGATGCAGCCCATTTTTTATCTTACGTCCTGAAATGAGCTCACAAAATGGATGGACGGGGTGGATTTCTCACAAACATCAGCCGTGCGTGGGACCCACCTGGGTTCCCAGCGTGGGTGTTGCAAAATTCTTCTCTGTCATGTGATAGTGTTGATGGGCCATGTATCTCTACCGCATTGATGGACCGCACTTTCGGATGGAATTGGAAAATTGGAAGATTTATACAAGTCCTACCTTTCACTGTCGCCTTGCATAAAATTGCAGGTATGAAATGTTAGGTACCGGCTGTGACTTGACAGGACACACATCATCTCCCATAGTAAACACGGCAAATCCTAACCTATAGATCTTTTTGGTTCTTATATATATATATATATATATATATATATATATATATATAATTTTTAATTTGTTTTTAACCTACAAATAGACGGGTGAAGGAGAAAATACAGCAACGGTTCATGTCCCACTAAAAAGGTTCCAATATTAGTGGCTGTGATCAATGGTGTGACATAAACCATTGATATGATTTAAGAACCGTGGGCCCCACTTTTTATAACGGAAAGCCCAAGCATATGTTGCAAATAAACACCACTTGTTCTTTATTTGGAGAGCGAATTAGGTGAGATCCCGGCAATGGGTTTTCCATGGGGCCCAACTTGATGTATGTATTATGTATCTACGCCGTGCATCTGTTTTTTCAGATCATTTTATGATACTATACCAAAAATGAAACAGATACAATTATTAGGTGGACTATCCCATAGGAAACAGTGTTGATTTACCATTAATGGGCCACAAAGTTTTGGATCAAGCTGATATTTGTTTTTTCTCTTCATCCAAGCTCATGTAACCTTATCAATAGATTGGATGGTAAATAAACACTAAGAATTTTTCAATTGTAAGACGGTCGGTCACCACTGTTTTTTATGGTATGGCCCACCTGACAATTGGATCTGCTTCATTTTTGGGATAATGCCCTAAAATAATCTGGAAAAACGGATGGACAACGTGGATACATAATACATACATCAAGGTGGGCCCCACAGTAAGGGCCGCGCAGTCTCGGGTGAGGCCGGGTCTCATTCAATCCGCTCTCCTTTATTTCTTACTACACAATCTATTTCAGGGCACTGATCTAAAGAGTTAGGGTCCATTCCCATCAAAGAGAGTTTTGGGTGGTATCAATTCTAGTGGGGCCTACATATCAACGGTCTGGATCGCTAAACTTGTAACCTCAAATCTTCTCTTTGGGAGGGGGGGGGGGGGGGGGGGGGGGGGGGCGCAGTGTATTCTTGCAAGTCGCAGCAATGCTCTAGGAATGGTTAGGCTTCGGCCCAGCCCAAACTCAAGCCTGGAAAATTAATTGGGTCTCGGCCCAGCCCAAAATTGATAATCCCTCCACTTAAATGCTACTAATCCATCTGTTGATCAAGTGGGCCACACATGCATAAAATCCTTGAGATAATTCTATCCGTTACATTTTCTATAGCTTATACCACTGTACATTTGACCTTCTTTTCTTTTGTTTGATTTCCACCGTCAGTTTAATGGTCACGTATCCAACGGTCCAAGTTTAACGGTTATGTGTGGCTCAATGATGAGTATGCTAACTTTATTTTTTGGCAAATGACGTGATCATGGTGTAGACTACCTGATGAATGGCCCAGATCTCAGACATGCATGCTATCGAACGGTGGATCGAACCATGCCCTTGCAGCGTAGCTGTGGTGCGGCCCAGCATTCTATCGAAACCAACGTCGATCATAGATATTCAAAGAACTAGTACTTAATGCTGTGTGCGTTTCGCTCCATATCTTAGACAGCGGTGAGCTGTCCACCGTTAAAATGGCCCACTTGATTTCTATTAAAATGTCAATTTCAATCATCCTTATCAACTGTCCATTTAATGTCCATCAGTTGGATGATATCTGATCAGGGTGATTTTAAGGACATGTACCATTCTCGGTGCACCCATAATTTGAACCGTCTAGATTATGTACATCTGCACCGAATGTGCACCATAAGTGAGTCACCACCACTTAAGAAATGACACAGAACGCACGCAGCAGTCCAAAGAGTTAATGTGCTCGGGTCGGTTTCCCTACTTTAAGCATGTGAGTCATAAAGCATCCACCGAAAATTTGACCTTCGAGGTGGGGCCCACACATCATAACGGCCTCTTTGTCGCATCGCATATTCCAAGCTATCAAAATGTCAAGTGGTTGCTTCATCGTCCACAAAAAGCGGGGACTTGAGCTCCCACATACTTGCTCTTTTTATTTTCTTATATTTAAGGCTATGGCTGGGCTACAGCTGTACACGAACTAAAGCCGTTCGAAAAGCTCGCTCAGCTCGGCTCGAAAAAATTTGATTCGACTCAGTTTGTAGGGTAGATTAAATCAAGCCGAGTCCTTTTTCTGGGCTCATTAAAAAATCGAGCCAAGCTCAAGCTTGACCAAACTCGGTTCGGCTTAGTTTGAAACTAAGCTCGATTCAGCTGGAACCAAGCTCGAATTTGGCTCAGTTTGATTTATTATATATAATTTTTTTAAATATATTTAATATATATAATATAAAGGAGTGCCTGATCCTGCCCTAATTCGCCCCGCCCCTTAATCATTTAGTCAAGAGAGCGTCCTCTTTTCGGCCACTCCCTTTGCATCCCTTCCTCACCATCGTCGACCCTCTCTCTCTCTCTCTCTCTCTCTCTCTCTCAGACTCTCACTTTCACTCTCCCTGCCCCACCCAGAGGCCAGCTCCTAGCTACCCAGGCGACCGGGCAACCACTGTTGTGTTGATTGCCACCATCTCTCTCACACTCTCTCCCTCAAGCTCAAATAGGCTCGAACAGGCTCGAATTCGGCTCGAAGGCTCAACCAAACCAAGTCAAGCCTACCTGTTAGGCTCGAGGACCAAGCCGAGCCAAGCCTGAGCCCAGGTCACTCGCTGAACAAACTGAGCCAAACTGTGCAAAGCTCGGTTCGATTCAGCTCATGTACAGCTCTAGCTGGGCCTATCTTAATTTTCTAAGTTAGCTAGACAATGGGGGAGAGAATTTTTGCTATACCTATGGCTTGCGTACTCTACATACGCGTAGATCCCAGCCATGGGTGAACTCCAATCTCGAGGGGATTTTAATACGGAGAGAGCGAGAGTCTCTCTCTCTCTCTCTCTCTCTCTCTCTCTCTCTCTCTCTCTCTCTCTCTTTGCTTACATAGACGAAAAACTCTCCCTTTGCTTACATAGAGAAAAAATTCTCTCATGGAGTGGGCACTACTGCCCATCCGTCACTAGAAATGGACAGTGGTCGTGAGTTACATTGTGATCCATGCCGTTCATCCATTTTGCCACATCATTTTAGGGTATAGAGTAAGAAAATGAAGCAAATCCAAGACTCAAGTGGACCACACCAAATCAAACAATGGTGATAATGACACCCACCATAGAAACCTTCTTAGGGGCCATCATGAATCCAACCTGTTCATTAGGGCACATATACCTGGACAAAGGGAAAACACAAATATCATATTGATCCCAAACTTCCTTGATACCCAAAAGGTTTTCAATGGTAAGTGTTCAATCCGCACGGTGTGGTCTATTGGTGGAGTCTCAAACTTGCTGAAACAGGGTCACGACTGGTCGGCTAAACTAGCCGACTGGTCTAATTTTTTTAGGGCAAGCTATGAAGTCTCTAGATAGGTTGTGGGTGCTCCGACCGGTCAGCCGATCAGTCGAATATTGTTACAGAACGGGATGAATTTCAAGCAAACTCTCTGGACAGTCTGTGTGCTATCTCCGACCAGTTGGCAGTGTTGGTGGTGATTTGCATGGTTACACGGTTTTGCATAATGTGTTTCTATTTTCGGTTGGAAGTATATATAAACACTTCCTAATTGTGTTTAGAGGGATTCCTAAAACTACCAAAGTGTCCTAATTTGAAACTAAGGTTTGGGGAGAGGATTGTGAGTTGAGAGAGTGCTTTGTTCATCTTTTGAGCTTTGCTTGTGGGTAGATTATCTCTGTAATCTTTTGATTCATAGTGTTATTGTCGCTTTGTGCCAGTGGTTTTTTCCTGCAAGGGTTTTCCACGTAAAATTCAAATTGTCTTTGTATTGATTGCATGTGTATCGTGCGGTGATCTTTTGATTCTTCTCGGTGCTTCCGCTGATCGGTTTCCCAACATGGTCCACTTGAGGCCTTAAACTTAATTCCAGCTATGGGAAGCTAGTTGGGGCATTATGATGTCTATAAAAAGTCCACCACAAACTTTCAACGACGAGAAGCTAGTACGTGCACACTATGATGTTTATAAAAAATCCACTCCATTCATCCATTTTGCCGGATCATATTAAGACATGGCCCAAAAAATGAGCCACATCCAAAACTCAAGTGGGTTGCATGATAGGAAAAGGTGAGGATTGAATTACCACCGTTAAAACATTCACTGGGCTATAGAAGTTTTAGAATAGGATAATATTTTTGTGTTTTTAGTTCATCCTAGTAGGAGTGACCTTATGAATGGTATGGATGGCATATAAACATCAGGGTGGACCCTAGTGAGGTTTCAATGATAGGCATTTCCTCACCCACTTCCTGTCGCACGGCCTATTTGAATTCTGGATCTGCCTCATTTTTTGGCCCATCGCCTAACATGACATGGAAAAAGCGATAAACATGGTGGATTTCTCAAAAACATCTCGATGAGCCCCACCTCGCTTCCGTTGAAAAATCCATGTCCTTCCCCATCTATGTATAGAAGTCACACAAGCGTTTTTCTCTATATAAATAGAGAGAGAGAGAGAGAGAGAGAGAGAGACAGAGACAGAGAGAGAGAGGAGGGACTCGCTCTCTCCGTATTAAAATCCCCTTGAGATACGGAGTTCACCCAGGCTAGGATCTATGTGTATGTAGCTTACGCAAGCCGTGAGTGTAGCAAAAATTGTCTCATAAAGGGGGGGCTAGAACTATTCTCAATTTCAACAACTTTTATCAAAACTACAACACGACTCAACCCTCATGATATGATCGTATAAGTTGGACAGAATACGACTCAGGATGGGTTTCAAAAAATTTCAATTGGCTGGATGGATGGCCCATCGATCTATTCCTTGTCATAATCATCTAGGTTTTCAAGATGGTCAAATGTGCAGCATTCTAATAAAGCTACTCCTGGGCTAACCATAAAACTCCAAAAGACAAAAATGGAAAGCCTAGGAAAGCCATTAACGCTAATCGAAAATGATTACATCGTAGATGATCAACGGAACCATAGCCTGCTTGGCTTGATCTTGGCCACTCACCCAACATATCGGTAAGCTGCAAACCAATCGAAATACATTTTCCTAACTCCAACAGCACCAACCATCTTACTAAAAATCCAATGAGGGATTCATAAGATATTTCAAAAATAACCATCAGATCCAGTTAGCCGACACCGAAGCAAGCATGCAGTAAGGCTAAAGAAAGAGTATCACAGCTCCAGAACACTACAATGGGCATTGAATTTGTAAAGGCTGTTGTAAAAAGGGCCTTTCAAAAAACCAGCTTTCATAGATCTTTTAAAAAGTAGATTAGTTTTGTAGCACCTTCTGAGAAAAAACTATGGAACTCACGTGTAACGTAAAAAGAGTGGGCTACAAAAAGGCCCTTTATGGGCTATTATTAGGTTTTTTTTCAAGCTTATTTAAGGGTCATAACTATAAAAGGACCAGGGAGACAATAGGGAGAGATAGGAAAAGGATGTAGGAAGGTTAGTCATTGCTAATTGACTCCTCTAGAGCCGATTCTTGAGTAGCCAAAGCCTCAGCATACCATCACCTATCTTGGATCTTCATCATTTCAAGAAAACCTCAGTTGTAGTGTCCCCTACCTAACTAACACGGAATTATCCAAAGCCAAAGAAGATAGTGAAGTCAACAAACAGGGTTGGAATTTGGGACATTCGACCATCCCTTTTGACAAAAAAATGCATCTAGTTTTTTCTTTTTCCTTCTAACATCTAGAATAAAATCATACTCTACACATTCCAAGAGCACCAACATCTTTTACACACACATGTTTGCTATACTAATCTACTGTTGTTTTTTTTTTTTCTTATTTCGCCTACCTAGTATCTTTGAATCTAACGCAATTTGGCTTAATATAGTAACAATGAAAGTTCCCTTAAATTCCCCTAAAAACTATAAAGTCTCATAAAGTAAAGACTGCACAACGTACGATGGAAAAGGGTGCCTAACCTCTTCCTTGTCTGTAGTTGAGGGCTTTACCTGGAATTTACAGTACAAACTAACCACAGGAGTAACTCGAGTTGAGGAACTTATGATTTCTTGTCCTCTAGGAAAATTCACAGGTTCTAGTCAATCATAGATTTTGAAGTCGTATTTTTGCTAATAGAGACTCAAAGTCAATAAGACAATACCTTTACGTCAGAGCTAACATCAGCGAATCGGGTCACGTGACGTACTTTAATCGAAATTAAAGGAATGAGAGAGCTCGATGATGGATTTGGTCCCTCCAGTTTGACAATCAGAAGGAATAAGATGGGAGGGTCAGTGGATAAGCCCCAATTAGGTCATTCAAATGCATGAATGGTCTGATTGGTTTGAGGTCCTGGATTAACGGTAGAGGTTTTTCTGATTGATCCTAAATCTAAATGCAGTAAGGTCCTTAAGGTCTTTAATATGAGACCATATACGTAAAATTTGAGTTATGGAAACTAACGATTTCATATTCATACTAATATATTCAGAATATATGTTGCTAATATGAAATGGGTGCTTTTTCTACGTTGTTTACCTTAGTGACTGGGGGGTTTCGGGGAAGACCTATGTGGGGCTGAAACTAGTAAAGAAACCCAACAAGCGTTTTGCCACCTTGACAACTTATAAAATGAGCAATGAAGAACTCAGGGCCCACACCAAATGCAACTTATCTATTTCTTTTACATTTATCATTTTCTTTAATCTTAACATAGCCTAATCTTAACATAGATCGTTATTGTCTAGTGTCATCGCTACAGTACCATGGGATTAGATTAAACATCTACAAACTCTAAGTTGTCGATCAACCGAGTTCTTACTTAGACGATCATATCTCTGAACACATTTTGTTTACCATCTACCTGGATTGTCTGTTCCCATGAGCAAATTAGGTATTTATATTTCTTTTCTCTATTTTATTTAGTTTGTCGATTGTAATGAGTCACACTTTTATATTAATAAAAATCGACATTGTTTACGCCTTTTTACTTTATTTATTCATCTTTACCCCTTTGAGAAATACATTGTTCGCAAATAGTGGTGAAAGAAAAGTACTAAAATTATAAGGAAAAAAATCCATCAAGGACTCACCCTTTCGCAAATCGTCTAATCGATGATCACAACCGATTGCTAGCTCGATAATTGAATTTCTGAATCTAGTTTTATACCTTTGTTTCGACGGGGGTCACCAGCGTTGAGTCAAAACTCTAGTATGCCCACACTTTTTAATCACACACAAAATCTAAATACAGGCCCTCGATCACACACGTGACCTTTTTTTTTTTTTTTTTTAGTTAAGACTTAAGACTTTAAAAGACCAATCGTTTAAACTCTACATGCACAGGTCTTTTGAGAAGATGGGACATGTATCTTTAATTAAGATCCTTCCATCAGGTGGGCTATATTGTTTAGATCTTTTGGCCTCAAATCCAGGCCATTGCGACTCTAGTGGGCAACAGAGTACAAAACTGGTCAGCCGTTAGTTTACAATGTACATTGCCCTCCAACCTAGGGAGTGAACCACCCTGATTTTGACGACAGAAGAGCCGATCATTATTTCCAAACAGATGGAAAGCTTGGTGTAACGCCCCGAAATTTCGACTCTCGTGGACAGCACAATGGCCGACTTTTCGAGTGTTATCTGGAATGTGTTAAGGATATATTTCTACACATTTATCTTTATTTCCCACATTCATGGCATTCATAGCAAAATGACGGAATTCAAGGTTCTTATTCGAAGTTTTTCTACTCTATGTTATCAAGATAATGTCCTTAAATCATACAAATTACATAATATTCTACTTTCTAGTCTCAATGAGAGGCTTATTACAAGTTACATGAAAATAAATCTACTCTATAAAGATAATAAATGTAATCCATCTTCAAGCCGCTTCGGTTTCATCGTCCGTCATTTGCTGCCACGAGCCTTCGAGCACCTCGTTGTAGTGTTCGATTCTCTTACTGGATCTTCACCTAGGAATATCTGAGATGTGGTTGGATAGCGTTAAACGCTATCATAGTGGGGAATATCACTTTAAGACAATCATGATAATAATGGCACATAGTAAATGTAAGCAGGATATTTTCATTTAATCAAATCAAAACAACTTAGTAAAAGATCTTGGTTATGCAATGCATGACATGCATGCTCTGGCTAAGGCACCCTGACTAAATGAGACGGGATCACTCCACTCTTCTCACCAGCCACTAGTCACCAGATGTTCTAGTTAGGACGGGATCACTCCACTCTTCCCATACACCAAAACCCAACTAGTGAAATGGACCCATGCACACTTTCACTAGATAGCGAGAGAGAAACGGGCCCATGCATACTTTCTCTAACACCCGAGGGGCTGACCCACCAAGTCCGGTCCAGTGAATGCATGATTAGTTTAACCTTTAATTAAGATTTTTTAACATCCAACCAATTTAATGATGTACACAGCTAATGACCACCTCTTACCCCCAATCAATTCAAGAATCTTTATATTCATCAATTTCATACTTCAATGGGTCCATCATAGGTAACGAATCAATAAGGATCCCTTGGCATGTATCCAACAATGCGCACACGGTAGTGTCAAACTCAACATCATGGCATATGCAATCAACAACACATACACGGTAACGCCAATATTTAATTTTCATGTCAAAGCATATTCATTCAATAAGACACACGGTAATGCTGACTTTCACAATAAGGCATATTCATCCAAAATCTCCATATGGTAATGCCAACGTAACAAGGCCTCGCATGGGCTTCATCTCTTTACTTCAAACAGTTACATCAGTATGGGGTTAAGGGGTGTTCATTAGCGTAACATCCATATACAATATCCCATAGCAAACAACGCATCAATCATCAGGAGCATGTGACAACGGAAATCAAGCATAGTCTCCACATAAGCATGTACATCATCACAATTCCTTTTCCAACCACTTAAGCATAGTTCATACATCAAAATTCAACGTATAATATAAGGAACATCATACAATTCATATTTACATGGAAAGATTTAACAAGCACGGTTTCAAGAAATCATGTAACAAAATTATAATTTCTAAGCATAAAATCAACATATAATTTAATATTATCGTGAATGGGCTTAAAGGAAATCCCCACCTCTAATGTTTGGTTGGTTTGAGACGTTGCGCCGTATACTTCTCTTTAGATTCAAACCCTAATATGTAAATGGAATCACAAGGTTAAAGCATAGATTGGTAGGATTTTCATAATTTGATCATCTAGGGTTGGATCTCATCAAATATTATAGAATAAGGGTAGATTTAGAAATAAATAGCTATCTTAAGAGGACTTACCTCTTCAACAGTGGGATGGCTCAAGAACTCGGCCATGTCAACTCGGTTTGACTCGGATCTCTTCTTTCTCTTTCCTTCCTTCCTTTCCTCCTCTTTCTTCTTTTCCCTCTTCTTCTTTCTTTCTTTCCCTGGGAGGACCTCCTAGTGGCAGTAAAAGAGCCATGGGCCCTCTCTCCTCTCCCCCCCCCCCCCCCCCCCCCCCCCCCAAACAACTCTCACATTCTCTCTCTCTTTCCACGATCTCTCTCTCTCTCTCTCTCTCTCTCTCTCTCTCTCTCCCAAACGACTCTCACCTTCTCTCTCTCCTAGCGTTTTCTAGGAGAAGGAGGGGCGGACAAATGGAGATGGGGGGTTTTATTCCCTTGTGGGGTCGGTTGGATGATGTGGTGTGTGGAAAGAAGAAACGTGGAGTCCTGGTTCGACTTGGAGAGGGGAACGACTTAATTCTAGAGATTTTCAACGCTTGGGGCCTGTTGGAATGGTAAGTACAATCCATACAAAGCTTCATATGAAATTTGGACCGTCCATGCGAAGCAAAAGCAGAGGATCTCATCATTCTTTGTCTTTCTTGGATTTTAGACGGAGGTTTGAAGCGGGCCACATGATTAATGGTGGGTCACGGTATTTGAAAGGACTAGAGTATGGAGAGGGACCGGTCAGATGGACGGCTCAGATGGTTGCTATGAGGCCCACCTGGAGGACGGTGTGGGTCGTCCTTGTCAGCAGCGGAACGCGCTGTTACAGCGGGCGAAGAAGAAGGAGACTTTCCCTTCTTTTTTTTTTTCTTTTTTGGTTGTTTAACAACGTACGGAACCGTCGTTCGCGCACGGCTCAACAGGTGGAGTCCACTATAGTAGATCTAAATCTTCTACTCCGTTCAATAGGTGGGCAACACAAAAATACTCATTGACAAGAAAAATGAGGCAAATCCGAGTTAAGGTGGGCCACTTATGATCCGATTTCTGATTAGAGCATTTGTAGGAATATCGGAGGGCTAAAATTCAACAGTGTACGACTAAAATGTGCCCAAAAGCTCATATACAAAATTTTGTGTGAAAGTAATCGCCATAAATCATAGTATTTAAAAATGGTGCATTGATTTAAGTTTATCTAATGACATTTCGTAATTAACTAAAAATAGTGAGATTTTCGAAATCAAATCTTTCTACAATGTTTATAGGGTTATTCTAAGCCACTTTTGTAAAGGGTCCCCTATTAGATATCCTATGGATGAATTGTTGTTTTCAAAACAAAGTAAACGTACGATATTAAATCAAAATAAAATTTTAAAAAAATTTCCGAATAAATCTAAAAAATCCGGGGTGTTACACTTGGATTTGACAAACGTGTTGCATATTGGCACGTGTGCCTGCGTGTGATTGGGCAAGGCTCCACTGTGCGCGTGGAATTAACATACTTTGGAACTCTTATTGGGGATGGCCCACTTGGAATAACGACAGTACCCACATTATGATTTGTCAGGAGCATTTGGACCCAAATCTAAAACACTAGGGAATGTCCCATACAACAGTCAACTGCATTTAAGGCTGCTGATTGCATCTGTGGACCCGATTGCACTCATTGATGAGTCGGGTTCGGGCCTAAATACGGATCCTTTGGTGGGCCTTTGGACCTGAATTTATATTTACCATTTACGGCCGATGACTTGATGCCCAGATCCTACCGCTCAAAATCGTAGGACCCGAAATAGATGCGTGTAACCTCAAATTCAATGGCCTTGATAATCCTAAGCTCCCGTTAATCGACATTTGTTTTGTTTAGATCCGTCGACCTTTTGATTTTAACCATCCATTTGAAGGAAACAATGGACGGTTAGATCGTCCTTTCAGCATGACCTATGGATTACGATCAACCCATGCATGCCACGTTACTCTGAGGAAGATATTGGTACTGGAAGCAGATTACGTGTTGCCCGGGTAACAAGTTAGTGGATGCTGCCCTGACCGTGGGCCCCATCTTGATTATGTGTTGTATATCCACGCCGTCCATCAGTTTTTTCAGCTCATTTTAGTGCATTATCCCCAAAAATGAAGCAGATTAAAATCTCAAGTGGACCACAGCAAAGGAAACAGTGGTCATTGAACCTCCACCAATAAAACTTTCCTAGTGCCCACAATAATTTTTATTTGCCATCCAATCTGTTGATAAGGTCAAACAGATCTGGATGAAGGTAAAACACAGATATCAGTATGATCTAAAACTTTTTCAACCCACAAAAAGTTTTTAATGGTGTGAGTTCAATCCTTAAGATGTGGTCTACTTGAGATTTGGATCTACTTCATTTTTGAGACCATACCCAAAAAATACACTGGAAAAGCTGATGGACAGCGTGAATCTACAACACATACGTCAAGGTGGGCCCCATGTGGAAACACCAATTAACGTGTTACCCGAGTAACGCCTATCCCGCTCCCATTGACACTGATGCATGGAAATCCCCTGTCGAGAGGTTGGGCAATCGATCCGGCCCGAGCTAAGGTTTGGCTTGTTTTTGTGCTCCCCTGGATCAGTTCGGTTTGAATTTCAGGCTAACTCATGCGGCTCGCGTTTGGTTTGCTCAGAAAAATTTAGTCCAGGCGGGCATTAGTTTGGTTGAAAATTTCAAACCAAGCTGGGTTGAGTTTGAATTGGGGGCAATTTTTTATTTGTTTCTTTAATTTAAAAAGAAGTAAAGAAAGAAGTTCGCAATAGCAACCAAAAATAAAATATACAAAAGTATCATACTACATGTTATTTAGCATCTTCCAAAAAAGAAGTGCAACTTCAAAATAGACATATAAAACCTTTTTCCAAACAAAAGTACACAAGCATGATCTTACCCGGTACAAGGAAACAACATGCATTCATATATATGTATTATATATTATCTATGTCGTCATGTATATGTATTATCTTTATCATCCTTTCAATTTTTTCATATCATTATAGGATATAATCTCAAAATTGAATCATATCCAAAGCTGAAGTGGATCACACCACAGGAAATAATATGCTTACAATCCATGAGCCAAACCAAACCAAGTTGAACATAGCAAAGCTTTGAGCTAAGCCGACTTGATTCTACCGTGATTTGAGCTTAGTTTGTTTTTCTTAAACCAGCTTGACTCTGGGGCTTGGTTTGGTTTGAGCTATTTCAAACTAATCCAAGCTGCAGAGCTTTCGAGCTGGCTTGGTTTGTGCCTAGCTCTGCACATATCTACATGATGGAATGTGATTACCTCAATCCAATCCGTTCAAATGGTGAGCCCCACATAATATGTTCCATGTTCATAGAATTCGATCGATTGGACGATCCTAGTATTTGCTGTTTCTCACTTTTCCGGTGGCCCCAACGCCGGGCAGTTTGAATCAGCTGTCTATTCTAACTTTGACTGAGCACCCTCTATAAATGGGGCCCATTATTTGGAGAGTTGGAATGAGGTACATGCTTACCAAGTCTACAGCATCCGTGCATACGCGTATATGGATATCCGTACCCTGTCAGCGCATCAAACAGCTACTTCCTTCAGCGACGGGGGATGTACGATAGACCTGTAAACGTCATCCTGTGGTTGAAAATTTCAACAGTGGAATCAGACTTTGTTAGTTTAGCACAATTTTAAAATGGGAGTGATTCATCTGCCTCACATGTGGCACTGATGTGCAGCCATCCAGACCATCCAATTTGTGGGCCCCACGTTTGGATCGTGAATATCTCCAAAATCAAATTGATAAAAAAAAAATCCTAATCATCCAATTAATGGCTATCAAAGGGATGGTTAAGAGTAAAAATATTGAGTGGTCCAAATATGAAGGAATAAATCATACAGTTAATATTATCCTCTCAGTGTAAATTTAGGTAATGCTCTATCCACAATTGGGTCAGCCAGCTGGATAGTCTAGATTGCCGTACAGATACCCTAGTGCATGGTTCAAGAGTCTCCACCGCCAATTAAAATTTTGTGAAACACTTTTTAAGAGCCTAGAGCTATACCACGCACGCAATACCACATGGATCCGATGCGGGGTCCTCTACTGCGCCGAAGGAAGATAGCCACATATAGCATGTTTGAAAGTTTGAAAATAATTCAGTGGATTGGGTCATCTCTCCTAGTACTGAAAGAAGATGGTTCACATATAGCATGCTTAAAAGTTTGGAAACAATTCGAGCTAATTTCTGCTAAGGGTTGTATTAGGTATTATTTGCATCACAAGTTAGTGGGTGTTGTCATAACCTTGGTGTATGACTCTTTTTTACTCATTTTAGGGCATGATAATAAAAAACAAGGCAAATTCAAATCTCAAAAATGGACCACATGATAGGGATTGAATGCTCACTATCAAAAACTTCTTGGGTCGCATCATAGGAACTAAATGCAAGAACTTTATTGCTAGTTTGGATGTAAATATAGATTATGATGGGTCTTAAGAAGTTTTTAATTACAGGTGTTTAATGACTATTGTTTCCTGTAGTGTGGTCCACTTGAAATTTGTATTTGCTTTATTTTCTCGACTGTATCATAAAATGTGATAAGCTGGAAAAAGTGATGATGACGGCATGGATATATACAATGTATACATCAAGGTGGGCCCCACCACCTAATCCGCTCCTACTCCATGGACCTCATAGGTGTGCTGGAGTAATCAAATCTCATCCTGTGGGGGTTCCCGACGTCATTCAATGTGGTTGAGTACAAACGTTCGGTAGAAGGACGGTGAGATTTGATGAGTTTGTTTTACACAGCACTTGAAACACCCAAAGTTGTGGGTTCCACTATGCTGTGTATGTAAATTCCACTCGGTCCCTCCTCAGGGAAAACTTCATCCGAACCATAAAGATCATCCCCATGAAATACTCATATGGGTCCCACCATATGAGTCTTGATCAATTTGACTTTTCTACATTCTCAAGGTAGCCTCGTACACAAATCTATGGTTGGTATCCCATCTGGGTTGTGGATGCTGCTAAACAGATCGGATGGTTAGATTTTGAAACTCATACGTGGGGCCCACCTCCTTGAGAGAGAGAGAGAGAGAGAGAGACAGAGAGAGAGCTAAGGTGCAACCACCCAATTCATGGGAGACTTTATAGAACAAACACGCGTCTCAGATTGCAAATCCTTGTGAAATCGATGACTCGACCACATGACAAACCTTTAACCGCTCTGACATGAGCCCCCCAACCGTTCATCAAAACATTCACTTCCATTCAATGGACCACCAACCACAACATGCCATGTAGCCACCCGACCCCACCTAACCCAACCCCTAAACACCACCGGTTTGACTCACCGGGTTCCGGTACCCGACATCCACTAGCCAAAAACATTCACATAAGATCTATATATATATATATATATATATATATATATATATATATATATATATATATATATATATATATATATATATATATATATATATATATATAGTGATTATTATCATGGTGTTTTCAAACGTACAATAACAACATAAATAAAAACATGCAATTCTCTTCCTATGCCTTCTCCTTCTCCTTCTCCTTCTCGTTCTCTTTCTTGGAAGGGACCCGACCATCGGTCCCGGCCAGCATTCCGTACTTGTCCTTCCTTGTGAAGCTGGTGCACTCAAACCCGAGTGTCCCAGCTAGGACCCGTTGGATATAGTTGGCCACCTCAATCGCTGACTTGCCCCCGGTGCACGTTAGCTCGGTCGGCAGCTGGCTCAGGAATGTTATCTCATAGGTTGGCATTGGATTCATGAAGAAGAAATACGGGTCCATGATCTTCCAACCGCGGACCGTCGTGCCATGAAACATGCTTTGCTTGGTTGTGATCGCGACCGGGACGATCTGATCGGTCAGTTCGGCGAAGAGTGCACTGAACCGCAGAAGGAACGGCTCACGGCAGGTGGTCCCCTCCGGGCACATCACCAGATCACCTTCCTGGAGCAACCTTTTGATGTTTGCCGCGTCTTTCTCACGTTCCCGTGTCAATGCCACGGCCTTGATCGGAGAGATCAGCTCGGAAAACTTGCTAATGCTGTAAGTGACACAGCTAATCTTGCGACCCAAAGCGACGGCTGTGATCACCGGGTCGAGGACAGTCCGATGGTTACAAACGAAGAGGACCCCACTTTGGCCCCGGCGAGGGGCCGGCGGAGGATTGCCCTTGACGATGAGCTTGATGCCGAGGATTTTGTACATATGTCGCACGATCCGTTCTGGTAGTGGGACATTGAGGTAGACCCTGAGGAGGGAGAGGATGAAGCCTATTGGCATCCATAGGAAGGTGAGAAGTGCCACTATTGGGGTGGGCCTCTGGACCAATCGTCCATCATGAAGAACGATCGGGCTCAAGAGTTTGTTTCTTGGCACGGGCTCGCATTTCGTTCTAGGCACTATGAAACCCTCCTGCACACATGTGGACATGTGTTTACACGTGCACAAACACGTACAAAAAATAAATAAATTTGAATGCTTAATAGTATACCACTAAAATATAAAAAAAAAAAATGAGGTAATTGAAGATCTGGCCCTCAGAATAGGAGTCAGCATGATCCAATCCGTTCATCACAAGCACTCCCTCAGTTTCTCCTTGGTGGGTCACAATCAGTCCACCCAAAACTCAATTGGGCCCCACCATAGAGAACAGATATAATGGGATGGCCACCATTTACAAAAAAAAAAAAAAAAAAAAGACTGTCTGTAGGGTCCAACACCTTCTTATATATCATCCAACCCATTAAAAAGATGTGCTCCATCAGGATGATTTTAGGCATGATCATACATGATGTGGCCCACCTGGGTTGAGGAGCAGGTTGAATTTTACGTGCCAAGCAGTGGATGGAATGGTGGTGACTTATCCACCGTACATACACGTGGCATAGTTGTACAGAAATGCAAACCATGCAAATCGTTGACTCAGATTATGGATGAAGATGTTAATGACCATCTGTTTTTTACCGGTTGAATTATGACCACTCATTCTTTTACCCTCAACCACCAACCGTATGGTTAGGATTGCTCGATCGATCTGCGTCATTTATAATCAATGCTCCATCGACAAAGTAGCCAACGATTTGGATGGTTTGTATAGCCCCACACCCGTGTCACGAAAGAGAAGTGGTTGTGACCAGACAAATAATGCAGGGATGAATGTCTAGTGAAATCCGCTGGTAGTTGGAGAATGAATGGAATAAGACAACATATGATGAAAAAAAAAAGAAGAAGCGTTTGGGTTAGTTTGGAAATGAGAAGTAGCAAGGAGAAAGCCTCTTTCTAGGGTTTGTGATGCCTTAATGTGGTTAAAGGCGGTGGACCAACATACCGGTGCATGTCTCTATCACCGTACGATCTTGGGTTAGATGTGATTTGACCCTGTTGAGATGGTGAGGAATGATAGGGACCCACTGCATGACTCGCACGCTTGTGTAACCCTGTGTACTCTGGACTGGTCTAGAGGATTAGTTCAGTCGCACATATGCCAATCCGGCACGTGTGTGAGATTCTGGATGTTCATCATGTTTGGCCCATCATAAACATGGCCTGGTTCCAAAATTAGGTTGGTCCACTCACTACGAGACCAGGTCATTTCTGTTATGGGAATTATTTGATACTCTGGCAGCGTAAAAGGCTTGATAAACAGGCAGTCAGAAATGGGATACGGTGCATGCACTAACCGAAATTAAATGCATAATATGGGCTGCGGATTGGGTTGCAACCGAGTGGTGTTGTACGTTGGAGGATTTGATTGGACTGCATACTGTTGTAAATGAAATCAGACAGAGCATGTTTGAAATATGAGAAATACTAACTTCGAGTAAGATCATCGCATAATTGTAATTTATGGTACATCGTTATGTCAAAGCTGGGACTCATGCTTTGGACTCTTTAATTTGAACTACTTTTATGCCACGTGTGAATTTTCGAAGCAATTTCTAACAGCCTGCGTATCATCTATCACGGTGCCAAGAGTATTAATTTTTTTTGGCACGTGTGCCAACCTAGTTTTGAACCGACGAATGGACGAAATGGAAACTACCCAATACTACCGATATGGCTGGTGACCGGATTCTGTGGGGCCACTGTGGTGTGTGTGTTCTATCCACCCAATCCATCCGTTGTGTTAGCTCATCTTAAAACATGAGGCCAAAATTAAATCATATCCAAAGCTCAAGTGGACCACACCACAGAAACAATTAAAATTGACGGCTACTGTTAAACACTTTTGTGGTACCATAGAAGTTTTGGATGAAGCTGGTATTTGTGTTTCCATTCATATTCATCCATATCTTTGTGACCTTATGAACAGGCTGGATAAGGAATACACATCAGTGTGGGCCTAGGAAGGTTTCAAGGGTGGACTTAATTATCCCCACTGTTTGCTGTGGTGTGGTCCACTTGAGTTTTGGATATGCCTCAATTATGGGCTCATATTCTAAACTGAGCTGGCAAAATGGATGGACAGTGCAGATGAAACACATACATGGTGGGCCCCACAGTTGTTGTTGGGGTCACCACGCAATCTGCTTCCGTGTGGGTCCACGTTGTTTTCAAAAGCCATTCCACCACCCTAATAAATGGACGCGGTTTGGCCAGCTAGCTGGTGTCAAAGCCCTGTGGACCCCACCAAGATATATGTGTTTTATGGTCCATCCATTTTCCCAGCTCAGTTTAGGGCAGCTTAGGGTATGAGCCCAAAAATGACGCAAGTCCAAAGTTTAACCAAAGCGCACTCTATGAAATAAGGGAGATTGAGCTTGCCATGGGAAACTCCTTGGGCACACAAAAGTTTTGGATCAAGCTGATATTTATGTTTTTCCTTTACGTGATTTTGTGAATTGGAGGGCAAATAGACATTGTGGTGGGACCCAAGAAGTTTTCCAACCAATGGTAAGTGTTCAATCCCACTATTTCCTGTGGTGTGGTCCACTTAAACTTAGTATCTGCCTCATGCCCTAAAATGAGGGGGGATGGATGGGCAGCCCGGATAAAACACATACATCATTGTGGCCCACCGAGCTTTGACACCAGCTAGCTGGTAGGTGTTGGGTCACCGTCCAAACCGCGTCCATAATAAATCCGATGGATGCTGGCCCTACGTCTCACAATGTTCAATTATGGAACGAGGACATGATCATACGGTCATGGGATGTGCCACGTCATCAAATGCAGAAAACAACAATAATTGAACATAAATTTGTTGGAAAAAAAAAAAAAAAAAGTCACGAGAGGAGTAAAGGTAATTACACGTGGACATTTACGGAACATCTCATGCATTTAATTCATTTAAAAAAAAAAAAAAAAAAAAAAAACAGATGCAAAGGTAATGAATCCCTACAGCCAGATGGCCCGGATCCCATCAGTGGACCCCACCATGAAGATGGCATGTCTCGAAAACCAGGTAGGTCCACCGACACTGCGATCCACACCGTCAAATCACTCGACGGTTGTAGGTTTTCTTTAGGAATCTCTCCTAATCTTAGATGAACTTAAAGCCAAAAATCAGAAAACGCCAATGAAATGCAACCAACTCCTCTCAAGTAGGAACTCTTGATTAGTTTAGACATGAATGAAGGTCACAATCACAAGCAAAATTCATCAAAACAAACCAACGGCTGAGAGTAAACACATTGAATTCGTACCAAAAAAAACACTAAAAGAAGATTTCCAGTTTCATTCTCTAAATAGATCTCATGCATCAAACTAGCCAATGGTGATTTGCATGAGAGATTAAAGAGGTGATATGCAGCCCGCATGCTCACGATCCGGACCGTTCATCAGACAGTAACAGCCTTGAATATGTCACAGCCCAAAAACGATGCCGGTCCACTCATCAGATGGGCCACTCGTAACGAGAAAAATGGAACATTTAAAGGAGATGACACGTGGTCTATCTTCCGTGTATTCAGCTAGCCCACCTGATGAATGGCTCAGATAATGCGCTGCAATTCTCAAGAAAAAGAAAATCATGAAAATCATATAGTGACAGAGAGATCAAGAGAACAAACCTTGCATATAGACATGAACTGAAAATCAGTCTCTCTATCACCCATGCCCAAATCCGGCATGTTCTCGCCGAATTCACGCTCGACGGCATCTTTCTTGAGATCTCCGACCAGGACGCCGGGCTTCTTAACAAACCCAGTCGCCCTACCGGATTTTGATACCTCAAGCTCGGTCCCGAGGACCTTATCAGCCCCAAGATAGCTCTTCACAAAGGGCTCCACCATAATTCTAGGGTTTGCAGTAACAATATACCGTTTGCCGAAAGAGCTGAACACTCTCCAGCTCTCCGGATGGACGTCCTCAGCATAGAATTTTGGGAGGACAGACCGTGATGCGATCTCGATGTCCCTAACTTTCAATCCTGCAAACGAGATGAACATGAACATTTTGATGGCAAGCGACTCGGAGAAGAAGATGTACATAAGATAGACGATTGGGACCGACGCCAGGAGAAGGATTCCTCGGAGGAGGCTGCCGCATTCGAGGGCGATGAGCATGAAGTAAGGGAATGCGCTGCGGGACACGAGGAGGGTCCCATCTAGATCAGCGGCTACGGTCTGGTTCGACCTTCCTTCAGAACTGCATTTCGAGATTGGCTCGAAACGGTGAGCCCCCATTGGAGTTCAGGTGAGAGAGAGAGAGAGAGAGAGAGAGAGAGAGAGAGAGAGAGAGAGAGAGAGAGAGAGAGAGAGAGGTGTGGATTTTGTGTGGGTGTGATGAAGTGAGGGGGGAATTTAAATGGAGGGGGGAAGAGAGAGAGAGAGAGAGAGAGAGAGAGAGAGAGAGAGAGAGCTGTGGATTTTGTGTGGGTGTGATGAAGCGAGGGGGGAATTTAAATGGAGGGGGGGAAGATGGCCATGTTGTTAGAGAAATAGTATTGTGGGTTAAGTGCATGGAAGTTTTTACATACACATGGTTGTAGTTGGACTCTTTGGCATTGACATTATCTATCTGGACCGTCCATTAGATCCAGTACACTCTTCGTAGGATACCCTTTATAATCAGAATGATCAGGTGATCAAACGATCCATTCATTGTCATGCAAAAATGGATGGACAAGATTGTTAATAAAATCTAGAACTGGTCTCGGACATTCTGGACCATCCGATTGCTGCTATTTTTGTTAAGTAGCTGAAGAATAATGAACTGGATCTAATGGACGGTCCAGATAGTTGGTGGGTATGCCAACGTATCTAAATGTAGCTATGTGCATGGGAAAGTTCACTTCACCCACTAGATCATTAGTCCATTACCTAGTTGTAATAGTATATTGAGGGTCTCCTTCTTAGAGGGTTAAACCTTCGGAAAAATGATAAAGATGGAACAAGGAGAACCCTTTTGTTCTGGAAACTTATATCGACCGTACACGTGGCATGGGGTGTTGTAATATCCGTATCGTCCATTTTGTTGACCCTTTGATGGATGGTACACCATTAAAAGACCATATCAATGGGATAATTATCGATGCATGTCTCTGTCCTTGAAATCAATGGTAGAAAACAGTACAAGCTAGGTAAACAGTTGGTATACAGTTGAGGTAGTAAAGGAAAGTGACAGTCTGGATCATGGCCATCGACGGTGGGGCAAACAATTGGGACGGTTGAGATTAATAGTTATTGCTGACACGTGTACGGTGAAGAGTGGCATTTACAGTAGGGGAGCTGAAAGGTATCATTTTCCAGAGCGTTTTGGATACGTGGGCGTTTAAATTAGGGCAGGTGTGAGGATGGTCGAGTAGTTGAAAGTTGAAACCAACGCCTCCTTTCATTGAATTAGCCTACCTTTTGGACGGCGCTGATTCGAAGCTCGCTCATCTGCCGCTAGGCTCCGGGTCAAGGGAAAAGTTCTAGAAGCATATTGGCTCGGCTCGGCTCTGGTTAGAAAGTTCGAACTTTTTTATGAAGAAATCGGATTGCGTGAATGTATGTGGTTAATCCACGCCGTCCATATGTTTATCCATCTTATTTTAGGGTTTGATGCCAAAATAGAAGCATATCCAAAGCTAAAGTGGACCACTATGTAGGAAACAGTGTGAATAATGATTTCCACCGTTGATACCTTCCGATGGCACGCAGTGATGTTTATTTATCATCCCACCTGTTCATATGATCACACAGACAAGGATGAAGGAAAAACTTGATCCTTAAGAAATATCAGCTTGATCCAAAACTTCTGTGGTCCTTAAGAACTTTTTAACCGTAGACATTCAATTCACCTTGTTTCCTGTGGTGTGGTCCACTTGAGCTTTGGATATGCTTCATTTTTGTGCTCAAGCCCTAAAATTATCTGGTAAAATTGATGGACGGTGTGGATAAAATACATAAATCATGATGGGCCCTACAGAGTTTACTCAGTACGCATCCGCTTCCTTGGTTGAAGGTTTTCTTTCTTTCGCACCTTAATTTAGGAGGATTTAAAATTAAGTAATATCTATTATCATAAATAAATAAATAAAATAATAAAGGCAACCATTTTTATTCTTCCACATGGCTAAGATATAAAATGAGGATTTTCAATCATTTTCAAGTATCATAAATGCTCTCCTCTCATATTTGGTATAAACTGATCATGTTGCCAACTGCATTTTTTAATTAAGGGGGATTGAAAATTCAAACTTTCAACATGATTTGTTCACATGATGTTGCGAGAATTGAAATTTTTGAGTTTGAATTTTTGAGTCAATAACTAAATCCAAGGCGCCGAAAGACCCCTTATTAATGGCAGAAGCTTCTTAAGCCAAAGCCAACTGCGGTATGTTCATGGTATCTAATCAATTCATTGTTTTTGCCTCTCATTTATGGTAGTGAGGATAAAAAAAAAATCGGTTACCAATTGCTTGCAATATCTACCTTGAGGAATATGTCTGCAGCATGTCGATCAAGCCTTAATGACATCCACTATGATGTGTTTTATTCGCATGTTGTCCGTAGGTTCTGCCAACTTCTTTATTTTATGGCATGAGCGAGAAAATGAAGCAAATCCAAAGCTTAAGTAAATCATACCACCCGATTATGGGTATTGAATGGTCGCCATTATAATTAAGCTTCTTGGAGACCATAGACATTTTAGATCAAGTTGATATTTTTGTTTCCCCTTCATCCAAGTTTCTATGGCCTTGTTAAAAGGTCAAATTGACAAAAGAAGAAGAAGAAAAAAAAAAAAACCATCATAGTGGGCCCAAGGATGTTTTTATGATGGATGTCATAATCCCTCAATGTCCTCTGTGATGTGGTCCACATGAGCTTTGGATCTACCTCATTTTTTGGAACTTTCTTTAAAATGAGTTGACAAAATGCACAGAAGGTGTGGATAGAATGTATACATCAAAACGGCCCCATCGTGCAATAGGGTATTCTTGAAGACAACCCTAAAGGGAATTCACCTCCCCAAAACCAGGCTAATATAAACACAAGAATGATGTTTACATGTTATCCAACTAGTTCTCAGGGTGAGTCCGACCAAGATAAAGGGTAAAATTGAATACTAACTTGATCCAAAGCATAGTGGTTAAGGGTTTCAATAGTACACAACCCCATCCCCACCTTTCCCTATGGTGTGGGACATTTTCAATCGACCATTTTGTATGGATCCCATATTGACATGGCCCAAAGAAATTGATGAATGGAGTGGATGTCACACACACATCATGGCGAGCTCGACATTTTTTTATTGATCTAATGAGTCCACTATTCATGGTCATGTTTGTTCGCAATTCGATCAAACTCGAGGCCATACATGTTAATGAATGCCTGCGTTTAGTCAAACATGTGCGATTAGGATAGTGTAGGCATGCTAGAGTCATACTCGACTCCAGTTCAATTGAACGTTTTTCGACCCCAAACACCAAATCAGTCATAGGATTAGACTTGAGCAGGTTCACTTGACTATCCAGCCACCAACGTTGCAGTGATTAGGTGATTTAAAATGAGAGGGTTAATTCTTCTAAATAGAAACTTTTTACTTTATGTTAAGGAATCTTTTTTCAACAGTGATTACAAGCTTTGTGTTTCTCAATATTATAATAATGGATGAAACAGATGTTGAAATTGATGATTTTATTGATTTATAATGGAGGTTCAGTATAATCAACAGAAAAATAAAATAAGTAAATAAATAAATAAAAGATAAATATTCGTAATCTCCTATATAAACGTACAATCAATAAAGATGGTCAGTAGGATGTAACTAGGGTGTAATATTTAAAGTAATGATATGGTTGATCAGGGATCCGACAATGGTAGGTTATGAATATTTATATTACTACCATGCGTGCTACAACAATCTAAGCAATCCTAAACTAGGAACGATCTAGCTAGACAAAAGTAGAAGAATTAAGAACTAGGACTAACATAAGTAGTATTGTGATATGTAGCAAGATTGTGTTTAGTGTCAGCGTTGGGCTCTTCATTGAGTGCTACATATTTAGGCTTTTTGAAATGTATTGGTCATATAAAATTTAGCATAGTGAGAAATTTATAAGTTAGCTGTGCAAATTTTCCTGAATATCCGTATAAAAGCACGCTATCATGTACAGCCACATGTATAACAGCATTCGACCAATGCCTATTTGAATCTCACTTAAGAGCTCTTGTGATGTGACGTAACTCTAATAATAAATGCTTGTAGAGAAAAGTACTCTTTGGAAAGATTTACTTTTGATTAAAAAAAAAAAAAAATAGCACATGTTAACGCCTCTACCTCTTTATAAAATTGATCAACAGTACATGTGGCACCACGTCGAACCTTCGGGACCATTCAATCAGAGTGTGCTTGGCCAGATGTTAACACTGCCCTAAAAATCTCCTCAGTGGGAGAAACTTATCCATGCAAATTGTGTTTTGCAAATAAAAAGAAATGAAGAGATACCAACGGTCTGGATTCGATTGAAAGGAATCCCAAGATAAGTGGATTTGTCTTTGCAATCCAGAAGAAATAAGGTACATGTTCCCTGCACGGCAGGGGATAGCAGACGGATGGTCTAAATTTCTAGACCATGGTCCCAATTGTCAGAAATAACCGTGGAAAGCTTCTGTAGGATTCTATAATTCCCTACTCTTGATTGTGCCTTATTAGCTTAGACGGTTGCGATTACCCTAATGGTTATGGCCCACAGAGGAACGGGTGACTGTTCATCAGCTGGGCCCTCTATGAACATGATATGGCCCAAAAATATTATTGGTCCACTTATTAGCTGGACAACTTGTGAAAGTGAGTAGGGCCATTTTGCAATTTATCTCAACCAATCCATTTTTTTTCCCATACACATGTGGCATACCTGATAAGGGGCCAGCTTTACTTCTGGGCCAGTGGATATTCACCTTGGGACCCACCTCCCTGACAGACGGCCAGGATCTCGTGCACACGTGATTCTACAGCTTGAGCTGGAGCCGAAGACCCACCAGAGCCGATAGCCGATCCCACGTCAAGCCAAGACGTGAGCTAAATCACTCCGCAGGCTAAGGCTTCATGCCAACAGCTTGAAAATGAGGTGCGCCCATATGCTACCCGTACCACCACAATACGTAGTGGTACCAGACTTCTGTGGGGCTCACATAAACTTTTCATTTGATCCACACTGTTCAATAGATGTATTCTTGGATGTTAGACCATGGTGTCAAAAAATTAGGCCAAATATTAAATCCAGGTGGGCCACACCGCATTAAAAGTTGAGAGGAGATGTCCAAAAAATAAAATCTTCCTTGCTGTTTTTTTAGGCAGAAATTTCTGTATATATCCCATCTAATCCACTTTTCAGATGCATCTCACTAGGATGTATGGAAAAACTTAAAATCATAGCATTAAAAACATTCATCTAGGCCACACCAAGTGAATTTAGCGGTCCTAGACATGATTTTACGTTACTCCTTTGTGGCCCACCTATAACTTAATCGTCCTTATCTGTTTTTTCTACAGTAATGAATATGGGTTAGAACACAATGAACGGTGTTGATCGAATGCAGATTCAATGTGGACTCTGCAGCAGCGCGGTACCACCACAACTTATGGTGGTATCCAACTTTAGAGAAAGCAATACCATCATCTCGACAATTTCATTTTGTGTGGCGCATATTGTTCTCCCAGTGAGACTCCCAGAATGGTCGAGCCCATGTTGAAAATGGTGGTGACTCTTCGATCGTACACGTGTACTCATCGTATTACGACAATCCAGACTGTCCATATCACAGGACCAATCGATTGATGGAGCATAAACCAAAAAATTACACTGAGTAGCTAATAGAGACCATATGGTATTTTCAGTAGAATGTGCCCCACCATATGGATGGCCAAGATAGTGGTACACGATTGCCACATGGAAAGAGTAATGGGTGACCACAATTTTCAAAATGGTGGTGAATGGTTTTGGTACGGAAGCCATTACTCCAGTTTCTTACCTAAGTCCCCAAACGGGTAGATATCAACATCAACTACCCTCTATGGATCCTATCGTCCTTAACACCCTTTCATAAGCAACTTCAACTTAAAGAGGGTCCCAAACCCACAGCCGAAAGCAAATGAAAGAAAGGCAGGGATTTTCATTTCTCCTATTTCATTGATTGGGAGTTGAATTTTGTGTATTTTAATTCAATGGCTTCTCCATGCACGTGTGCACGTCTATCCACCACACACATGCACACGTGTGAATAAGAACACTTTCTTCCTGTTCCCCTACAACCATCGCTTTCTGAGTTCACAAGTTGAGTCTTGACTCGTTCCGTCGGTTGGGAGCTTGTATTTGGAATGAATTAGAGGTAAAAGGTGGGTTTAATTGATCACTGGTTAGATCTACCTAAAGGTTGGATGTAAAAGTTCTATAAAATGGTCTAAAAGAGGTTGTTTGGTGTTTTGATGCTCTAACTTGACTGCATTGAAATCCAAAAATTGTGTTTAAACATTGCAATTGAAACATATTGGAATTCTTAAGTATATTCAAAAGAATATGAATTTAATTAACTAAATCAACTTTAATATTTTAAATTAGCGTATGCATGCTACTTATGAGTATGATTAGTTCATTGAAATATATGCTTTAGCAAAATATAATGTAATTTTGAGTTTTAGAAGGACCACAAATGTAAGGATTACAAACAAGCAACTCCTTGATATTTTTTAACTGTCTATTTAGATGGTCAACATTTAGATAATTCTGATCATTTTATTAATGTAATTTTTAGTGATGTAGCCAATGATTAAATTGTTAGTAGCCTTTTTTTTTTTTTAACGCATACACACCACCCCCCCCCCCCCCCCCCCCCCCCCCCCCCCCATGCACTCACACCACAATTAGTACTCGAACTCATGAGCTAATGTTGAAACTCGTGTGAGTCTCACACTGACGCATGAGTAAGGACCCAACATTGTTAGTAGCACAACACCTTTGTCGCTCATGTTCAGAGTTTCTGAAATACCTAAATGGTGCATTTACACCCAATTACCTACAAATACACCTACATACAAAATGCTAAGACATCTTAACTTGGGTAAGGCTCCACTTTTGGGCCCCAGTTGGTCTACAATCTTGGCTTTGTGTACATCTGTTATCACTTGTGAACCAGACCCTAAATTTCTTATTTAGGTCGGGTGCGCAGGAGACCGCTGGGCCATATATATATATATATATATATATATATATATATATATATATATATATTTGTTTCTCTGACATGTGTGGCCTACTCAATTAATGGATGGATTAGGAACATTCACATTGGAAATACAGATTTTTATCAATTTTCAGGTTGGCACAAGCATAATTAATTTTTTCTGGCTCAAGCTTAAGATTGTCGAGCTAAGCCCATGTTGGGTTGGGTTCTTTGGTCTTATAGGACTCGTTTGGATACCACCAAATAAGTTATTTTTTAACTTAAGTAATTAAGTTACTTTTTTCACTTAAGTTAGTTTAGTAAGCATCATGTTAAAAGTAACTTATGTGCCAAAAGTTACTTATTTTAATAAGTAATTATTTTTAGCTTTTTAACTTATGACTTTTTACTTCTCTCTCACAATCCATATCAAAGGAGGCTCTCGGGTAGTCCATATCAAAAGAGGCTCGACGTGGTGGACTATATACATTGAAGGTGGAGCTCATATGGTGGACGATCCACATAAAAGGTGGGTCCCATATGATGGATGACCCCATATTAATGTGGGCCCACATATAGATGGTCCACATCATAGGCTGGCCCATATTGATAAAAAGTCCACATCCAAAGCGACCTATTATGATTGATGACCCACTTCAAACAAAGCCATTTCGTTCCACAGCCCTCTCACATAGCCATACTTGGACATTACCACCACTCATACAACTCCCAGCCAACAAGTGGAGCCTATATGATGGACGGTCCACATCAAAGGTGGGCTCCACATGATGGGCCGCGGACATTGAAGCTGGCCCCACATGATGGATGACCCATATTGAGGTAGCCCCATATGACGGATGGTCCATATCAATAGTCACTCCTAATGATGAATGATCACATCCAAGGTGAGCCTTCCATGATGGGCAACCCACATTGAAGGTGGGACCCACATGATGGATAGTCCACATCAAAGGCGAGCTCCACATGATGGGCAATTAATAATGGTGAGCCCCACATGATGGACGGTCAACATCAAAGGTCGGCCCTAATGATGAGCGGCCTATATCTAAGGCGGGCCCTGCATGATAGATGGCCTACATCAGAGGTGGGGCCCACGTGATGGAGGGTCCACATCAAAGGTGGGCTCCACATGATGGGCGATGGATATTGAAGGTCAGCCCCACATGATGGACAATAACATTGATGGTGGGCACCACTTGATGGATGACCAACATCAATGGTGGGCCCTACATAATGAATGATCAATGCACATTAAAGGTCATGCCATAATGATGAATGGCCCACATCCAATGTGGACCCCGTATAATGGAAGGCCCATATCAAAGGTGGGGCCCATACAATGAATTGTTAGGGTTGTAAATGGGTCAGTGGACCCGATGGGGTACTCGGACCCAACTCATTTGTTAAATGGTACGGGTCTAGGTCCAAGAACAGACTTAGTTGCTAACGGGTCTGGGTCTGGTTTTCTTTATATTAGGCCCGACCCGACCTGACCGGAACCCATTTAGTAAGTAGGCGGGATTGGTCTATGTTTCAACGGACCCGTCCAACCCAAACCCATCCAGACCTGATTTTAAGCCTTGTAAAATGCTTGCATACTTGATCCAGACCCGGACCCATTAGACCCAACCCATTTATAAATGGGTCTGGGTGGATCTCCCTTTACCAGACTCGGACCTATTTATAAATGGGTCTGATTGGTTAACTCAGACTAGACCCAGACCCACCCATTTACTAAAAGGGTCTGGGTCTAAAATTTGGACCCAGACCCATTTAGTAAATGGGCGGGTCTCGTTTTGGCTAAACCCACCTCGCACCCGACCATTTACAGCCCTATGAATGGTCCACATCAAAGGCTAGCCCTATATGATGGATGGTGGATGAAACAAACTTGAGGGATAATTACTTATGACAGTTGGAAACCGAACATGCTTTTCTAGTTTTTAGTTGATAGGTATATTCGTTGCCAAACAAGGTTATAGGCTGAATAAGCAGAAACCCAAAATAACTTATGATCCAAATGCCCCGATAGTGTCAGGGCAGGTCGGACTGAGCTGGTCGGGTCAACCCTGGTCCATTGCAATACCCACCACTAGTGCATGCACAACACAATGTTGCTCAAAGTCGCGCATAAGCAGTTGCTCAGTGAGCTCAGGTGCCACGTATGTGCAATTGTGGAATTTCGTGTGAGAGATCCAGGTTGCTCAACAGTTACACCGCACCACTCAGATGAAAATGGATGAAAGAAAATGGGCCAATCGGTGCAGCATCTCACAATATTTGAGTTGAATGTGGACCATTGATTATACTTTTTATTTGTCCCATTTGCTGCATGCACTTCCAGCCCACGAATTAACTTGCCTTGACTGATCTATGTCTGCCCTATAAATCCCCTAGATCTCATACATACATGTGCCCACATTTGGGGCATCTTAGTCCCGCAAGCGACTACAAATGGCCTTTCTTTGGGTTCATGTGCTTCATGTACGAGTTTCAATAACTAAGACATGAGGAGATGATAAATTGAAACGGGAAGAGTCTGAATACGGTAGATAAGTCTCTCTAAAGTACACGTGGCAGGGTTATTTGCAAATCAAGTGTGCCTATATTCATGTCCCTAGCATGGATGGTCCATGTTAGTGTCTCGCCTCCTAGCCCAGCTGGAAGACGCCTAGACGTTTCGACGGCAAATCTCACGTTCAAGTGCTAAGGAGACACACTAACCCCACCAGAGGGTGGGTACATCATGTTACTAACTGAGTGGGTGTGTTGCGTAGCTAACAGGGTGGGTGCGTTGCATGACTAACAAAAAAAAAAAAAAAAAAAACGAAAAAAGCATGGATGGTCCATGTCTCAAAAATACAATTATTTAACGGTTGTTGTCCAATAAGACACAAGGCCATACATATTAATAAATAGCCTGTATTCAGTTGAATATGTGCGATTAAAATAGTACCGGGCATGCCAAAATCTTACTTGACTCGAATCGATTGAACACTTGTGACCCACCCTGCCAAATCAACCGTAGGATTAGACCTATTGAGGTCAACCTTACTATCTAGCCATCAATGTGCAGTGATCATGTGATTTAAAAGGGGAGGGTCAGTCTTCCTAAACAGTATCTTTTTGTCTTGAGCTAAAAACTTTCAACGATGGTCACAATCTTCAAGTTTCTCAATAATGCAATAATGAATAAATAGAATTAAAAATAAAAATTGAATCCTCGATTTTATTAATCAGATTTATAATCAATACAACCAACGAGAACATAAAATAAGCGTATAAAAATGAAGGATGAATTACTTACAATCATCTATGCAAACAAAAACAATTGATGTGGATGGTCAACAAGATGTAACCAATGTAATCTTTCAAGTATAGACTCGGTTGATTGGGAATCCAACGAAGGTGATCATGGAGATTTACACTACTCTTAAGCGTTCTACAGCAATGGTGTTGGACAACAACGATCTAAGCAATGCTAAACTCTCAACATTCTATAACAAGCCTAAACGAAAGTGGAGGTCCTGAGGATAAAGCTAAAATAGACAATGTTGCGTTGTAAAAGAGGTTATATGTGATGGCTCAATTTACGCCTTGAGCTCTTCATCATGTGCTCCTTATATAGACTAGGAGGGACAGTAGCCATAACTGGGTTTGCTTGTCAGTCCATGTTTGATCCTCTAAGGTTACGGTATTGTATCTAGTCAAACTTGGATTCTTCATCGCATATCTTAATTTCCTTCTAATTTAAGAAAAATAAACTTTGACACTCAGGTCCATAGCTCAAGTGTCAGACTAAGTGAAGATGGCCTCATTTCAACACTGAGGTCATAGTATCGATTCCCATAGTGGGGGTGGCTAACATTGTGATGTGACTAACAAGGGTGGGTTAGTGTACTAACAATGACGTGTGTGAACTAACCCAAAAAAATATATATACTTCGAACATTCGTAGTCGTCGTGAAAGCATAGATCGCCTTTAAAAATTTTCTCTTTAAGTCATGATTGTGTGAGATGGCCTTTTCGAGCCTATTTAAATTGCAATAGTTTTTTTTTTTTTTATCTCAACGGGGCTTTATATAGCTTGTTTACCATGCTGGTCAATCACACATGATTCTCATGTGATGGTCACATGTGTTTCTCAGTGTCTCACTTTTCTCGGCCATAGACATGCGTACAGCTCTAAGTTGTTCTGATTTTAGTAAGTGAGGTGTGGTTGAAGGAAATGAGGTCGGAAGATATCCTCAAAGCGTGAGTAATATCTCATCATATGTAATGCCGACACATGGTGGCATTTCATTGGTCCACATGGACTATGCCATAACAAGTGTAAACACCAAGAACCCTATAAAGCCGATCTGCGGACATGAAAGTGATGGTCGAAAGAAAATTAATTAACGGTCAAATACGCATTGATCAGGATGAATTATTGAAAAATTAATGGGACCATGCCTTTTACTTTTAAAATTTATGTCATCCCTCTTGGGTCTGATATATGGGTGGACCCCATCAATGCATAATCCCGCCAAACATCATGATGAGAGATGGCTTGTACCATCTGATGGTTAGTCCTAACTCTACCATAGCATCTCCCTGTCATCTATCGACGAGAACTTTGCAAACAAGTGGCATATGTGGGAGAACCAAATGGCTCGTAAAGATGATCATTAAATAGCCCACACTTATACAGAGAATTTGAACCGCTAGTCAATCTTTTTTAGTCATTAATCTGTTAAAAAAAGTATTTCAGAAAAAATTTAAAAAAAAAAAAAAAACTTTGTAAACTTTATTGTTGGTGTGGTTTTTCAAAGGCAAAACCTTTCTACCATATCATATAGGAATGGGAAGAAAAAGGTGTTTATAAAGTATCATTCTCATATGAACTTTTGGTAAGGCACAATCTATGCACAATCCTGTATGCGCCCGTAGGGGGGGTGCAATTAGTGGGATCCTTGGCTTGAAAATTTTTAACTAGGTGTCTTTGTGTGTACACATCTCTATGTACTCACACACAGGGGAGATGGGTGCTATTGACCTCGGTGGGCCAGTTTAATTAGAGTCTTGATTAGCCATGTTAGATGTGGCCCACTGATCTTACGGTCGTTTCCACAGTGTGAAACATACCAGAACTCCAACAAGCACATTCCAATGGACGCCAGTTATAGTTTTAATAAGTAAGCATCAATTTGATAAATGGTCGCTTTTCTAGTTTATTAAAAAAATGCATTTTATTAAATAGAAAAAATCAGTCGGAGAAAAGAAAATTCTAACCCTAGAAATCTTCCTCTGCAAATCACCATAACTTGGTGGTTTTTTTTTCTTTTTTCTTAGGGGGGGGGGGGGGAGAGGGGGGCAATCAAATGTCGGTATAATAGTATTGGTGTTTTGATCTATTTGGTTTGTACATGTTAGAAAGATCGTTTGTTAGGCGTTGTATCTTGAGGATAGTACGTTGGAAGCCTCTGCACTGGTCGGAACTATCCGAGGTAGTGCGAACTATTTCAAAGAGAGCAATGTCGTTCACACCTCGGCCCAACAGTAGAAACAGATTACTTTGCAACATTCAAAAGCTAATCATGTATGGGGTTCAATTAAATTATTGTCATATTTTCTATATTGTTTTAAACATCACCTATTTTGGTCAGGTCAGACTAACTTGAACACATTCTTAGGATCACCCAACAAACGGCGTTCTTGCACGTTTGTGCTCTCCGTTTCCAGGGGAGAGAATCATGTTACCATCCGAATGGGGCATAAATTGCCTACGTATCTTGTGTGCATGACACGTAAGTTGTAAAAACGTAGGCCCCTCTGTGAGGAACACTTGATGCAAAAAAATCAAACGGACCCACTCATCATGTGGGCCACACCGTAGAAAACAATGGACAACCATCCATCTGATGAGTAGATCAGCCCAACGAAGGAGTGCTGTAGGGCTATGGGAATACTTCAGCTTATGGCGGAGGGATAGAGTCGTGTGATACATAACATACACGGGTTCTCGTTTTTTTTTAAGTAGGGCCTACCGTCCATCAATCCAGACCATTGGTCTTTGCTAATACCTACTGTGGATAGGGCATACCCCCCATAAATCAGGATTATAAAATCATTAGATGATCCACACCATAGAAAGCAATAAACAGACATCCAAAATGCTCCACATTCACTAATGGCCCACAAGATGGCTGGATCGGCTTGATTTCTGGGTGTCCACCTGGTGGACCACACAAACAAGCCTTGTAGAGTAGCTTTTTCTGCAAGGACTTGCAAAGGAGGCTATTGCTTGAAAACTGGACTTTTTTTTTTTATCACATTTGGTGACCATTTGAATTTGTGGGCCGGGGACAGTGTGGGTGGAGCAATATCCAGAAATTCCACTGATCCATTAATCTTAACCATCAAATTAGTGTCTACGAAATGGATGCTGTAGATTAAAAGTTAAGTGGTCTATATTCAACATGCAAATGACATGGTTATTAACTCATTTATCCTCTGCAACTCAATGCACGAGGTATACACCACCAATAACGACCCGTACGCCCCTATATCGGGTTGTTTCAGGCCCATACGGGCTTATTATTTACGGGCATACGAACCAAACCAAGCAATATGTACCAGTTTCGGATGACACTTCAAACCTTGATACATGTGGGTACTTTTGGTTGCACCATATATCATTTGGGTGCTTGTGGTGTAGAATTTCATGATATTTGGTGCAACCAAACACACCCTAGAAAAAATATTGATCTTATCTATATGCACATATAAGGGTTTATATATATATATATATATATATATATATATATATATATATATATAAACACATATAGAAATCACAATAAATGATTTCTTTTTCAATATTTACCGACATGCCCGATAAATCATCGGTATTAACCAGTATATGTACAATACATACCATCAACATAAATATGATACATGATAATTTGAACCATTTGATCTTATCTATATGCACATGTAAGGTTTTATATATATATATATATATATATATATATAAACACATATACCAATCACAATAACTGATTTTTTTTTCAATATTTACCGACTTGCCCGATAAATCATCGGTATTAGCCAGTATGTGTACAATACATACCGTCAACATGAATATGATACATGATAATTTGAACCATGCTACCAAACAGGACATCCATTTTCATGGTCCATGTCATCGTACAAATATGCTATGGTATGGTGGACAACCAGCCGCCACTTTCAAAATGCTGGTGAACTATCATAAGTGTGTGGCCCTAAAACTCGATGGTTCAGGTTAAGAGAACGATGGTATTAAATTGTGGCCCACCAATTAGTCTTGAATTGATGCTCAGGTCAGATCAAAGGGCTGTTAGATATGGGTGCGGTTAATATTCACCCACTCACTTTCAAGGTGAAGAAGACCTTTTCAAACGGCATTGTCTAAAAGGGCACATGGCAATGACATTGGTTTCACCTAACATTACGGTTTTATTCCTTCCTAATTCATGACTGCCTTTCTATAACAAACAAGTGCATGGTGAGATTAGGGGTCGCAATGGGTTGGGTCAGGTTCGCCCTCAGGTCAACTGGCCCAACCCACTTCTGTGGTGGGTTGGCCTGAGCGAAGTCCAAGTGGGTTGGATTGGCCCGGTGGATCGTTTAACTAAATGGGGTGGGCTTGTATGATTAAATCCTACCGAATCTGACCGGATCTGCCAATTTCGCGTGTCAATGTGCTGGTCCAGATGACCAACATGGTCCAGTCCAGCCCAAAACATGAAACAAATTAACAGATGATAAGTATTGATACATCCACATGGTGTGTACGTTTGTATGTGTTCACTAATTGGGCTACACTTAGCATACCTTTACCTTTCTTAAACCACGTATGGTGGTGCCGGGTTGTGTCAGGTCAATCAATTAAATGGGTTGGTTCGGGTTGGGCTTAGGTTAATGAAGATTAAATAGGTCTGGTCAGGTTCGGGCGGACATTCAAGGCTCATTTAGTAAATGGGTCAGGCTCAAGCTGACCTCCAACCCAACGCATTGCCACCCCTATTGTTTCACTTCTAAGTAGATTATCATCTAGAAATTCATTCCATTAAACAAAGCTGTCAAACGTCGCAATTTCGCATTCATGTGGTATATCCAACCCGCAATTCAGGTGGCTACGACTATACCAATGACCTGGGCCCAAAAATCGGTCTGATTAACTAATCAGGCGGGCCACATTTACAAAAACAATGGACAGTTTAAAAATTCATGCCCCGGCGCTCAAATGTACACGATGAGTGGACTGCTTTGTTTTTTCACAGCATACTGTCTCCACATTGGGGCAGGCCCAGCTGATGCACGACTCGGATGTCTCGCACATGCGGCAGGTGGCCATGAACGGAGAGGTGCATGTGTGGGTGTGGCGGAGCTATTTATAATACTGAAGTACATAGAACGAGTGAAAAGGATCTGAACCTATAAAAATTAAGAAAACGCATTACCAGCTATATATTTCGGTGATTAATTGCTAAACCTGAAAATATCAGTTATGGTACCATTGATAGTGAGAGATGGTCCACTGTTCTCAGAGCACTATAAGTCATGATACTCCTAATTGAAGTGGACACTCACATGTTCTAATCGATTGATCTAGCCAGTCCATTAGGTCCAACACACATTTCAAGGACCACCATGTAAGCATTAGACTGATCGAAGTAGTTTGGTTTTTGGGTGAGTTCATCTTCACCTTAGGCGCATTCATACACAGCTTGGATGTCCCACACATAGGCAAGCTCGGATTAGGTACTACCTGAGCTTGTCCTGAGCAGCAGGGCAGGCCCTACGTGGCACATATATGTCACATCAACATTGGTGGAGAGCACGATGTCAAAAGAGACCTGCCATGTCAACAAGCATGTCATATCTGCTCTCCCCCAATGCCCACACGCCACATTCTAGCCAGTCCCGAGCTCGGGACAAGCTTATGTAGTACCTAATCCGCACTCCACATAGGCAGGTAATTGCAAAATGGGAGGCGCCTGTGGGCCTAGCAAGTATCAATAATCTAACAATAATCCTCCTCTTATCACAGGCATGAGTAATGCTATGGCCGTTGCCTCGGGGAGATAGGTTCTTTACTCTTGATGCATGTTCTATATGATATCCATTCCGTCCATCATTTACCCCAGATAATATCCTAATGTAGACTAAAAAATCAGGACGATCCAGAGCTCAAGTGGGCGAGATGAGATGGAACAGTCGAAATGCAGATGCCACCATTGAAATATTTCTTTTTCTTTTATTTTTTTAACACACGCACCTCCCACACACCCCACACACAGCCCTGCATGAGCACCTTAGTGTTATTTCACCCCCTATGGAAACTCGAACCCCAAATTTCATGTTGAAACTCCTAATGTTGTAGTGGCCTGTTTGAGTTCTACATCAACCTCATTTTTGGGATGATACCCTAACATAAGCTGACACAACAGGCAAAATGTCACCTTCACATCATGGGAGGTTTCATAGATCATTTTTGTTGCATGTGCTCCTCATGAAATGCCACCTTCACATCATGGTAGGTTTCATAGATCATTTTTGTTGCATGTGCTCCTCATGAAATATCACCTTCACATCATGGTAGGTTTCGTGCATCCTTCTGTTGCATGTGCTCCTCGCAATGAATAGATTTAGGTCCACTTAAATATAGAAAGAATGGAGTACATGTGTCACAAGTAGAAGACGATTGGCCCCAATAAAATAGCCCCAACAGTACTCAAATATGCTCACATCCTACCTCGGTTCGGAGCCTTTACCTCGTTGGAAGACTCTGTGGAGTTTCAACAAGAGGTCTAGGTATCGGAACCCATCAGGGTGAAACTCCTGCTGCTAACCGCATTAGTGGGTGCGACGTATGACCGGTCCTACCAGTGGGATCCACTAGATAACTTTCGACCTATCATGTTTGTGATATCCACCCTATCTAACAGGTTGGCCCGGAACAAATATTATAGACCACTGTAGACAAGGACTTGAACCCAAAAGAAATTAAAGAAACGACATCATGAGCCTAAGTGGCTCCTGAAGGATTAGTTAGGGTCGAACCATGACCCAATTGCTGCAACCCTCGAGCTATTGAATCTTTTTTTTTTTTTCTTTTCTTTTTTATAATTTTAAGAATCTCCAAGGTTGGAAAATCCTAACCATTGAATATTCTTTGATCTTTCCTCCGTTGAATTCAATGTGGATCCTTATTGCATTTCTTCGTAAGTCATATATTTGTATGCCAACAAAAAGATTAATAAGAGTTTACCAATTGAAGCTATTCTTTGGGTGTGATCCATTCATGATGGTCCATCAGATCAATGGCTTGGTTAAACAACAAGATCCCACATGAATAAATTCCATGCACAACAGAGGTTCTCTATTGCTCATAAATAGCCCTCATTAAGACGATTGTATAAAGTTGTATTCTAATATTCTATAATTGTAAATAAAAACAATAAAAGAAAAAGATTACTAGGTAGTAATAGACGAGCTTTACTAAGTGCTTTAATGGCACCTCTGCTTTAATGCCATAGACCAAGAATCATGCTGATCCACCCATCAAGTGGGCCACAGTTAGTGTACGGCTTTGAAATTTTTGGCTGAAGTTTTCTAACCCATCCACCCGTTTCCAATATTGGAGAACACATACTGAGTAGGCTAGATTTAATGGTTGTATGTACAAGGTCAGACCAACCTAATGGTTGGATTGAATCTTGCACCTATGTGCCATGATGGCACGTGTGTGGTGTATACATAAGCTTTATCGCAGACGCGTTTTCCATAAACAATCTACAATCCTGCCGACAGATCAAAATTTCAGATTGCTGTGGGCCAAAAAACAAAATGGGCCCTATGGTTCGTTATGGGGTCACACCCAGAAGACACTAGAAAAGAAATCTGAGGTGACGTTTTGTGCACTGATGAAGACGAATGAAGCTAGGCAAATCCATCTACAGTTCAACTTTAAACCCTAACCCTAAGCCATCCACATAAATGGAGCATTAACGGAGCAGCACAATTTGGTAGAAGATAGAGGTGTGACATGGAAAGCTTTCAAGCATTAATAAGGCGTTTCATCCCATCATAGCTTGTTTGGTGTGCTTTAGTAGACCTCGGTCATGGTCTCATGGACCTGCCCAGGATGAAATTGATTGAAGCTGGACTTGGACGTGTACAAGATCTGACATGGTCATGAATGTACATGCATGTATTCATGTATGGAAGAACGTTCATTGATATCCACGCCCATGCTGACAGGTGCACACACAAAAAATACTTTCAATCCAACACTATATATATAGAGAGAGAGAGAGAGAGAGAGAGAGAGAATTACTATACATTTCGAGCTTTGGGGCACCCAATATGTTGTGTGAGTGCTATCCAACGAATCGCTTAGATCCCAAAATACAGCCTGATCGATAACTTGGGTGGACCACACAAAATGGAACAATGACAGGCATTGCACACCATAGATACTTCTGTATGAGTGCAGAGTCTAACATGTTGTGATTATATATCATCCAACCCAGTCATCATGCGCACAGCTCCAGGATGAGGGGACACGCCCAAGCTCAATCCATTCCAAAAGCTAAGTGGGCCACAAGAAGTGAATACATGAGTTTTAGGTGTGATTGTTCATTGCTCCCTGTCATAGAACTTAAATGCAATATCTAGAGAGTAGCAAAAGTTGGTTGAAATAAAAATGTTAGGAAAAGCTTATTTCATTAACAAAGACATTGCATCCTGTTGGAAGAGCCTTCAAACTTGCACTGACAAGGTCCCTGGACTGTCATGATCGGTCATGACCGATCGGACAGTGGGGGCCGACCGGTCGGCCAGTGTTGAGGCTGGCGTGACGAATCGAGAAGTTTCCCCTCTAGATTGTTTTTTATTAGTTCTACCAGTCGGCCGTGTACACGATTTCTTACGCATTTACGCAAATCTACATAAAATGTTTCTATTTTCTGGTTGTTTGCTCTATATTTGGCATGTATCCAGACTTAGTATCCTAAAGTGTCCAAGGTTTTCTAAGTGTATTAGGAAGAGGGGAGAGTGTTTTGAGAGAGAGAGAGAGAGAGAGAGAGAGAGAGAGAGAGAGCTTGGGTTTTTTCTGATTTTTTCTTGCTTATGGGCTGCCAATCTCTATAATCTTTTGAATCATAATGGATCATTTCGTGTCGTGGTCTTTTTATCAGTTAAAGGGTTTTTCCACATAAAATTGAATTCTCTTGTGGTTGAATGCTTGTGTGATTGGTTGCATTGTATTGCTCGTTAGATTCGAATATTCTGTTATTGTTGTTCGGCTTTCACTTCCATTGTCGGCGTCCTATTCCCAACACATCCAACGTTACTGAATCAATACATTTAAATATTTATGGTATATTATCACAGTCCTACCCTAAACCCTTATCCCTAAACCTTAAACCATAATCTACATAAATACAATTGACATCAGGCTGCAAAATTTGGTAGAACAAGATCTGCATGATAGGGCGAGTAATTCAGGGTGACTTATGGTATCAAATCTAACCCGGTACTGCGAATCCAAGTCGATCTATCGGATTCAGTACTACTTGGACTCATTGGATTCTTAAAACCATGGCTTAGATACCAAAATATAGCCTGATTTATAACTAAGGTAGGCCACACTGAAGGAAATATTGGGTGACATTGGAAAGGCTGGCGAGCACCATAGAAAGTTCTAGATGGAATGCGGGGTCTGGGTATATACCCTCCAACCCATTCATCAAGTGCTCTCATCGAGATGAAGGGACACGTCGAAACTCAAGACATATTGAAACATAGGTGGTCTGTGGTTGAGTACATGATTTGGGCGGTCAATGTCATCATGTAACCATGACACATGTACACTTTTCTAAGTGTGTATTGACCATCATAGTCCACCAGACATGGCACACCTTTGGGTCCTCTTCTAAGAAGACATAGGGTCCATAAAATTCTTAAGTTGTAAAGGAATTATAGGTAATCAAATTGGAGGGGATACATACCATTTACCTGTAAAGGCTTTTCAAGTGTAAATACATTATGGCTTTTAGTTGTAATCTGAAACTTAGCAAAAAGTCATGTTTCAGATTACAAAGCCTCTGCAACTAAGAAGATAATAGAATAAAACACAATACTTAATATATACTCTTGATATGTGGGGCACCCATAATGTGTACAATACATCCAATGTGTGGATCATGTGCTTCCTTGATGTTTTTCCCTTGATGCATTTGGGCCTATTATGATGGGTGGAGGACATCTAATTTATCCAGTTCATGTATGTTTTGATACTCTCCTAAGGCCCCAAAGGATCAAGTCACTTTTATGTGATTTGTCAATTTTGGTATGACTTACTGCTCAAGTTTTATGTGGTGTGAGTGCCTACTTTATATATTATAAGCACTTTATAAGTTAGCCCAACACATAAATTATCTACTTGTAAATAAATTATCACTTAAAAGTTAAATAGAATAGCATGTAAAGAGTTAACACCTGAAACTTTGCTTGGATATAGGGTGTTTACAACTTAAAACTTTACAGGCATCCAAACAGCCCCTTAGCGGCATGACTTGTATAGGCACGCAGGTTATGCCTACCATTGACATGGGAAGAACAACTTACGAGCTTAAAACCACATCATATATCAAGTGTGCTGGCCTAATCCAAAAATCAAATCAACTCAAAACTTAGGGGGTTCAAAGGCACATGGAATGATATAAAATCATGCCTAAAACCTCTAAATTCAAGTGGTGGCACCTACCAATTTTTGGAATGGAGTAATTTTTTAGGGTGTCCCTTCACTCGAGTGGATCACATCAAATGAATAGATTGGATGACATATGCATACCATAATGGCCGCCCACACAACTAAGGTAGGCATCACCATCACAGTTGTGGATCTCATTCAAATACCATGTGGGCCAGCTTCCCATGTACCAATGGTGAATAGCTTGGTCCTAGTGAAAATAACTTTGACTGAAATGAGCATAGCTGGTTAGCTTGCTAAATGTGAAATTGTCATTGCAAATCTCATTATTTCTACACCAATAGCTTTATGATGCATGACAAATGGGCCCTAGATCATGACAACTCTTTGTAATTGAATGTCACTTCTTTATCTAGTGGAGTTTCCAATGCAACCTTAAATAATAGCCAACACACATCATAGGCTTCTGAAAATGAAGAATCAGAAACATTTGTCGGGTTTTGATAGAAGGCCAGCCGGCATGATAGCTCCCATGGTATCCTAGTTCTCATCCATTTAGGGCATGTTTCATTTTCTAATTTCCCACGTGTATACTGCAAAGTAATGCATCGGGTTTTGATATAAGGCCACCCGGCATGGGGCGCGACTTGGGTGAGACCCCGGAACCAGCTATGTGGGTGGGACCCTGAACCTATGGCCCACCTGGATGTATTCTTTGAAGATCCATGCCGTCCATCTGTTTTTTCGTATTATTTTAGGATTCAGTCCCAAAAATGACATAGATATAAATTTCAGGTGGACCACATCCCAAGAAACAATTATCATTCAACCGTGACCATTAAAAACTTCCTGGAGTCCACCGTAATGTTTATTGACCATCCAATCTGTTGATAAGGTCACGTAGACAGGGATGAAAGGAAAAAACAAATATCAGGTTGATAGAAAATTTTTGTGGCTCACAAAAGGTTTTTAATGGTCATTAACCAGTATTTCTTATGTTGTAGTCCATCCAAAATTTTAATCTTCTTCATTTTTGGTACCATATTACAAAATAATCTGAAAAATCAGATTAAAGGCATGGATCTACAAAGAATACATCCAGGTGGCGGGATCTAAGTCCCAGGGTGGGTGTATCGACCAAGGCCCCAGAGTGGGTTCAGTGCGGGGGCCGTATTATCGAGGGTACCATAGGATCCAGGGTAGGTAAATACCGTACAAAGTAAAAGATTAAAGGGTTCATTACGTTCCATTTACTCGGTAACAATAGTAACGTTTCATAAACAAATTTATTCTTAATGCCGACCAATTTGTTCTCAGTTTACGTTGACATTTCATTTATTCCTTAAACACTAATGTTCAGGGATACGTACCGAGTCACCATCTGACACTCAAAGTTGTGGTTCTAATGCGCGAGGTCACAGGTAACATCACACATATCCACACTCACATACATGCATTTCTTATTATTATTATTATTATTTATTATTATTAATGGTACTTAAGACTCACTTTATTTATTACTATCATTTGAGTAGCAACGTGATGTGTTAATGAATCTCAACCGTTAGTCATGGGTAAAGGTTGTTACCATAGTCATGGGTAAAGGTACAATTTACCATTGTAATTACAAAACCAACCAACCCCTTAATGGGACATGTGTTAAATATTTAAGTCATTCATCAGATAGGTTACACTAATATAATGTTAGTCTACTTAATTAGATAGGTCAAATTTATATGAGAAAATGGTAAGGCTGTAAATGGGTCAGCGGACCTGATGGGGTACCTAGACCCAACCCATTTAGACCTGACCGAAACAGTTTGTTAAATGGTACCGATCTAGGTCTAAGAAGAGACGCAGTTGCTAAATGGTCTGGATCTGGTTTTCTTTATATTAGGCCCGACCCGACCCGACCCGACCCGAATTCATTTAGTAAATGGGCGGGTTTGGTCTATGTTGCAACGGACTCATCTAGGCCCAGACCCATCCAAACTCTCTTTTTAACCTAACAAAAATGCTTGTATTCCAAATTCAGACCTAGGTCCATTAGACCCGACCCATTTATAAATAAGCCTGGGTGGATCTCCCTCTGCTAGACCCAGACCCATTTATATTTATAAATGGGCCTAATGGGGTTGACTCAAACCTGACCCAAACTCGCCTATTTAGTAAAAGGGTCTGGATCTAAAATTTGGACCCAGACCCATTTAGTAAATGGGCGCCCCAGACAATTTACAGCCATAAAAAAAATGGGCAATTAGGAAAAATAAAAAGTCTGATTGGTCTAAATTCAATATACTCATGTTGCTCATTTGATGGATGCATCATGTTGATGGTGCACACTAATTAATGAATGGTCCGGATCTCCAATATGTGTCCCATCTGATGGCCTGCATACAATCAAAACCCTTTAAATCTTTGACGATGTGGGAGTTTTTGCCTACCAAGTGGGACAAGTAATTAGAATAACCAGTCAATGGAGTCATAACTTCTAAGGTCCCAATGCTACCTAGCTTCCATTGTAGGTACAGAATGAATGAGAATTAATTCCAACTGTAACTGTCGATAGAGTGGCCCTTGTGTGGATCACTAACGTTTAAAAAATCCACACTATTGGATGCTTCTCTCATATGCTTCCATCGTACAATCAATCATCGTGTGGAAAATTGGTAAAAGTCACCAATAGGATTCTTTGATGGTCTGATTGGCACTGAATGTGGGGCCTATTAAATGGATGGTCTAGGTCAGCAATTTCGTCACAGTTATCTGTTAAAGAGAATAACTGTTGATGGTATAAAACAACACTTTTTTCCTTGTCTATGTAGAGATGAGAGGGATTTTAATTCTGTAGAGATTCAAATTACTTAATTATGTGAGCCCCAAAATGATCACATGATCCAAACCGTCTAATGGTGGGCCATCCATGACATTTGATCTAGACCATCTAAATAATGGTTTAAAATTATCCAAGTGCCATGGATAAATTTTTCATATTTATAGACAAAATGAGAATTTTTTCTATCTCGGTAAAATTAAAAAATAGAAATATCATTTTATTTTATCAACAATCAAATTATATATATATATATATATATATATATATATATATATATATATATATATATATATATATATATATATATATATATATATCATGGGAACTTCCCCTGAGGTCGAGCTGTTTGGCCCCATTGTGATGTGTGATGGGCATCCAAACCATCAGTCATATGCACCATTCTGTGGTGGGCGATGACCTAAAACTCAGGCCAATCCATGACTTGGGTGTGCCGCACCATAGACAAGTGGATATCCACCTATCGAAACCTTTACCATTGTTTATAGGATCGACTGAGATAAGGTTGAGAAATCCAGCCCATCCACCTCACTTCAAAAAGAGGTCATACTAAGTTTCAACGTATATCCAAAACTCACATGGGCCCCAACAAGTGCTTTTAGATGTAGTAGGCATGATTTTACACTGTTTCAATTGGTATGGCCCACTTGAGTTCTGGATGTACAACTGATTTTTGGGATATCCCAAAACCAATAGGGGACCACCAAATGTGGATGTCTGATGCACATCACAGTGGGGCCACACAGTTTTTCCATATATATTAAAAGGAGGAGCTATTTAACATATAGTAAAAGAAAAAACTTTTAATTCATTAATTGAAGGCTTGGATGTGACTTGTCTAGGTTGTGACTTGACTTGAAACTAGAAAAGTTGTCCAGACTTAAATACATGCTCTAATAATGGTATTGAGACGCAATGGCTCGGACCGATTTATTAGACTTGTGTTCATCCAAGACTCAGCCGAGTCGGGGGTGATTCGGCTAAACTGGGGCTGATCCAGCCTAGCCAGGCCAATTCACCGGTTGGACCGGAGCTTGTCTTTGCTTGACCAGACAAGTAGGACTGGAAGACTAAGACAAAAGTTTAAAGGCATGAACGGGAGGATTTGGTCCGTTCATCCAGTTGGACCACCATAAATATGCCCTTGCCTCAAAATTCGGGCTGATCGATTGACGCATCAGGTGGACCACCATAAATATGCTCTTGGCCCAAAATTCAGGCTGGATCACAAGATGTGGGGCCCACCTTGATGTGGGCCACTTATGGGCAAATTATCCTATTGCTTTTGCCCAGGGCATGTTTACAGTGGTCCCACTTGATGAGAGGTCAGCCTCAGCATTTCTGGAAACACACACCATAACGTGATTTGGAACAGTAATATGTACTCCCGTTTTCAGTTTTGATAAGTGGACCCCAGCCATTCAACGATCGCGATCATTGGTTTTCTAGGGCCCACCTTGGATGGTATATGCCCCAAAAATATCGTCAATATCACAATCCTTGCTTATCAATTTATGTCCTACAATTACACAGTTAGGTAAAGAACAACAACGGTCCACATCAACTTAAAATAAATACATTGTGACAAAATAGACCAATGATCTGAATCAATAAATTGTGGGACCTATTTGGGTTGATCAAAGATGCTAGAATTCCTCCATTTGGAGTCGAGCTTTCTATCAGAATTTCTAGCAATCTGTTTGGAGCCCAAACATATATGTTGTAGCATTTTCTATTCAAATCAGACATTCCATTCATTATTAAACTACCTGATTAGACCATAATCTGGGAGATTTTTGGGGCCATTCTACATCCACGGCGCACCACAACAGAACAATGGGCCCCACTTGTCAAAAGATCAACGGCATGTAAACAACTTATCTCAAATGTATTCCTATTCTCATTTCTGGTTAGATCATGCTTTTAAATCCATCCCAAATCAAAATCTGAAATGGGGTTGGGCCATAGTGCACCTATTGAAATGTCGTCCAACGGGGCTCAGGACTGACCCATTTATTTTTCTCAAGTAAACATGGGCTGTAGCCCAATGGACCATCCCAGTCAAGTGGCAGCCCATTAACATGGTGTGGACAATCTAGTTGAGAACCATGGTCATGTGAACATAAGACTGTTCCTGGACCTAGGAAAAGCAAAATTTTGAATGGGCCCACATTGAATCGTTTGTAATCTGGGCCTTAGACACATTAACGTTCGGTCGGTTAAGATTGCTGCATCAAGATGACAGTGATGGTACAATCTTTAGTCTTTCACCTATCGAGGATATGGATCCTTGGTGTATTTCGTTGCCGGGCCGCCCTTGGGCAAGGAGAGCAAGACTTCAGATTTAATACCATCCAAATTGTGGTGCAGATTTTGGATGGAGCATTGCCCATAAACAACACCAATCAAGTAATCTCAGGGTAGGGCTGTTAATGGGCCGGGTTCACCCATCAGGCTTTTGGACCAGTCCAGCCTCGGTTTGGGCTTGGCATGGAGTATCAGGCCCGGGGTTGGGCTCCGGCTTAAAATTCAAGCCTGTTTTTAATCGGGCTAGGTTTGGACCGCATTTGGGCTGAGGCTCAAGGTTGGAGGATGAGATCCAAGGTTGAGTTATAGACCCGGCAATGAATGGGGCTGGACTTGGACATGGTTTGGCCCGGTCCGGCCCATTTGCTACCTTAGTTTTCCCTTTTCCAAAGGGCTTTCCTCCTATAAACTACTAATACGCTTCAAAGAAATTGTAAACGGTCCAACTTCTACAGCACTGGTCAAGATTATTAGGTGATCATTTCGAACATTTAGTACCTTTTTTTTTTTTTTTGGGTACCGTTCACTACAATATACAGGTTCACCAATGGTCGATCTGTTAGGATTCGTGCTTCCAGTGAAGTTTTTTGCTTATAGGCAATTGACAGTGGGTCCCACTGTTTGACCGGTTCAGATTGAGGTACATGACACGTGTAGAGCATGGGAGACCCAACAACAAATGGAAGCCCACGTGAATAATCGGAGTGTCCCCACCTTTAACGGACTTTATTCACGCTCATCTCATGTGTATGTGGACCACCGAATATTCCCATTTTCTGTGCTAAAGAACAAAACGTACGACAGCTGCCAACTCACATAACACCCACCGGGCGCGGCTTCGCTGGATCTAGGGCTGTAAATGGGTCAGGGGACCCAATTGGGGTACCCGGACCATCGGCTCCCTGACACAACCTATTTAGACCCGACCCAGACCTGACCCATTTGTTAAATGGTACAGGTCTAGGTCCAAGAATAGACCCAGTTGTTAAACACGTCTGGGTCTGGCTTCCTTTATATTAGGCCCGACTTGACCCGTCCCAAACCCATTTAGTAAGTGGGTGGATTTGGTCTATGTTTCAAGGGACCTGTCCAGCCCAGACCTGATTTTAAGCCGGGTAAAATGCTTTCATACTTAATCCAGACCTGAACCCATTAGACCTGACCTATTTATAAATGGGTCTGGGTGGATCTCCCTCTTCCAGACTCAGACCCATTTATAAATGGGTCTGATGGGTTGACTCGGACCATACCCGTAGGTCTGGTTTTGGCTAAACTCGCCCGAACCCGATCATTTACAGCCCCCTGTGTGATGTGTATTACATCCACGCCATCCATTCATTTTGAAAACTCATTTTAGAGCATAATTTAAAAAATGAAGTAGATCCAAATCTCAGGAGGACCATAATTCAGTAAACAATGGTACTCAACCATTAAAAGTTTCTCATGGGTCACAAAAGTTTTGGGTCAATCTGATATTTGTTTGTTATCTTCATCCAAGTATTTGTGACCTTTTCAACAGATTGGATGGAAAATAAACATTCCAGTGGCCCTCATGAAGATTTTAATGGTGTGGATTCAATCACTACTATTTCATGTGGTATTGTCCACCTAAGATTTTTATCTGCTTCATTTTTTGAATAATGCCCTGAAATGAGCTTTCAAAATGCATGGACAGTATAGATGTGAGGTACCTACATCACAGTGGCCCCAGCGTTGGGGATCCACCGACTCCACCCAAACCGCGCCCACACCCACCACATGAGGACAGCTAATCCGGGTGGCCCAGTATTCAAGAGCCAAAAAGTAACCACACGTGCTAATGTTGCACATGTGTGAGGAATCCAGGACGTTCATAGGTGGACCCAATAGGGTTCGTGTCCTGTTTGAAAGTTAGGCTGACCTACTCATCATGTGGGCAATACATGGATGTCCCACTCAACAGGTAAGCAACACAAGCATGTGAAAACGCAGATGATGAGAAATCATTCGTGTCCTTTCACCATACGTGTGTGACCCACATGATAAATGGTATGCGTGTGTGACCCACGAGAAGGATTTCTGGGCCAACTAACATTTACATATCAACAACTCCTATAAATTGTCAGAGATGCCTTAAATCTGGATTGTTGGGGAGTCATTGGTCCACCGGGCTTATCTCGGTTGATCAAAACTAGCCCAGATATGTTGTTTGTTGCTGGACATATTTGACCGAGGCTGATCAACCACGTACTAAAAGCGATTTTATACATTTTGTTTCCTATTTCAGTTTATTAGTATATATGTAATTGTAATTAGGGTTTAAGACTTGAGTTATAAATGTGTGAGAGGGTTTTAGAAGAAAAAACTGTTAGGGTTTTTCTCTCCAATTGATTTGTACACCATTTCTTTTACTTTCATTATTCATCCTGATTCACTTTGCTAGGGCTCTCAGTAGAGCGGGTCAGATCTGAGATCTGATTCGCTCCGAATATGTATAATGCAGATTTGGATCTTAAAATAGGTCTGATTACGTAAATGGACAGGATTTGGATTCACAGTAACATATCCGAGTTCCATCCAAATCCAATTAAGATCCAACTCATTGTGACCTTATTGCATATGTTTATTTATGCTGGCCATCTGTTTTACATATTATTTTAAGCCAGGTCTCAAAATTGAAACATGCCACTCTTAGGTTGACCATACCACAGTAAATAGTGGGATTTGCATCATTTTTCTACTGAATTAAATATATTATGTTATATATTTTTTTTAGATGTGTAATGGGGGTGGATTCGGACCTAGATCTGACCGAAATCCAATGGTTATATGGATTTTGGATCAGAAATGGATCTAACAATTTATAAATGGAATGGATATGGATATCTAGGGCTGTAAATGGTCGGGTTCGGGGCGGGTTTAGCCAAAACCAGACCCGCCCATTTACTAAACGGGTCTGGGTCCAAATTTTAGACCCAGACCCTTTTACTAAATGGGCGGGTCCGGGTCAGGTCCAAGTCAGCCCATCAGACCGATTTATAAATGGGTCCGGGTCTGGTAGAGGGAGATCCACCCAGACCCATTTATAAATGGGCCGGGTCTAATGGGTCCGGGTCTGGATCAAGTATGCAAGCATTTTACAAGGCTTAAAACCGGGTCTGGACTGGTCTGGGCTGGACGGGTCCCTTGTAACATAGACCAAACCCGCCCACTTACTAAACGGGTTTGGGTCGGGTCGGGTCGGGCCTAGCATAAAGGAAACCAGACCCAAACCCGTTTAACAAATGGGTCTATTCTTGGACCCGGACCCGTACCATTTAACAAATGGGTCGGGTCTGGGTCAAGTCTAAATGGGTTGGGTCTGGGTACCCCATCGGGTCCACTGACCCATTTACAGCCCTATGGATATCACCTTTTGGATCCGAGCATCCAAATCCGACCTATTGAGAGCCCTACACTTTGTGCCGTGATTTCTCTCCCACAAAGATTTTTTTTTTATGTAAGATTCATTTGTCTTCAGTGGTTTGATTTGCTTGAGATTTTTTTATGTAAGATTCATTTGTCTTCGGTCGTTGGATTTGCTTGAGATTTTTTTTTATGTAAGATTCATTTGTCTTCAGTGGTTGGATTTGCTTGATGTGATTATGATTACTTTATTTGAGTGGTTGGATTTGCTTGATGTGATTGTGATTATTTTATTTGATTAACGTAACATCTTCAATCCAACAATATTGGCCTAAAGATCCTCGACCCAACAATATTAACATTCATGTGTATGGAACCTAAGTTCCTAATCCCCTCAGCCTAGCTGGCCCTGGCCCGGACCCTAAGTTACCTGAACCATGGCTGGCTGTTGCTCCACCCACAGCCAAGGGTCAGAAACGAGTTAAATGATCAATGGTTTAAATACTCCGTCTTTTTTTCTTTCTTTTTTTGAGTCGTCCATCCACAATGAGCCCCATCATATAAACGACTTCAATTATTGGAACTTCAGTTACGAGGGTCCAGGTATTTCTATTAGAGCCTATGGTTGAGCAATCCAAACCATTGGCCTGTTGGGTCCATCATCAATGGAATAGAGTTGAACTACTAGATGAATATGGGCACACTTTTTATTAGAGCCTGTGGTGAAGCAATCCAAAACCATTGGTCTTTTGGGTCCATCATGGGTGGACTAGATCATGCTTATCCTAGTTTACGAACTGTCAGCCGAATTAGGTCGAGCCCAACCCAACCGGGTCTAGCCAGGTCATGCCAGGCTGGGCTTAGTGGTTTCAAGTGGGTCATATAGAGTGATCACGTAATGATTCACGCTCCATTGGCTGTGACCCAACACAACCCATTCCTAATGGTGGTATGATCTCAGCCTTCTTCATTTTGCATGGTTGAATCATAACTATATTGTAAGATGCCAGCTGTCAGACTCTCATTGGTCTCTCTCTCTCTCTCTCTCTCTCTCTCTCTCTCTCTCTCTCTCTCTATATATATATATATATAGAGAGAGAGAGAGAGAGAGAGAGAGAGAGAGAGAGAGAGAGAGAGAGAGAGCTACTACATGGAATTTTTATCAACAAGGAATTATTTGAGTGGTTGGGATTAAAAGGATCCAATGTTTACAGTTCAAAGCCAGAGAAAACAAACAAAAGGAGACACACGGCATAGGCACACCCACAATTTACAACAAGCTCTAGGGGAAACGTGCAATACATACAAGGGAAAAAAGAGAGAAGAAAAGAGGTAGACTCCATCATCATCTTAGATATTCATGGCCCACTATCAGATTTGCTAAAGGGAGGATTAGCACTTGGTTTTAAATGGAATGGCCCTGATCACGATCTGGTGGTAAACGGCTGCGAGTGCTGCTCCGATGAAGGGTCCCACCCAGAAAATCCACTGCAAAAGAAGAAAAAATCTTAGAAATCTGTTCCACTGAACATTCTGAACATGTGAGGTCCACCTTTCACTGACTGCAACAGTTCATGTGGTGGGCGGCCTCCATGAATGGAAGGCAGTGAAAAAAAAAAAGAAAAAAAAAAGAGGAACACATCAGAACAATGGTGTTTGTTCAATGCAGGTGTGGTCCATTTACTCTCCACAGAAGGCCTGCCGACAAGCAATCTGAGCCACCAAAAAGTGGGCCCAATCTGCACAAAATGTAAGCTGAACAAAGATGGCCATAACTAAAGCCAAGCATTGCATATGAATGAACCAAAACTGGTTCCTACAAAACCAGTTTTTCATGGACCCCACCCACAACTTGTGGACCATTTCTAATTTGGTAGTCCAAACAAGGCAAAACTGATATTCGAGGGTATCCAATTTCAAAACCAAAAGAGGGTTGTTGAATAGAATCATAGAATGGAACTGAATCAACTAGCAAAATCATGACAAAATCACAAACAATAGCCAGGTTTTTTTATGGGCCAATGTTCTAATCATAGCCTCTAATGAAAAGACACCGACACATGCTGCCGGTGGAATTGTTCCAGCCCAGCCAATGATGTTTTCCAATTTCTACAGTATAATTACCATCAGTGCCCATCATGGGGCCATGTTCTAATCAGGGCCCTCTAATGAAAAGTGCCAGCACTAGCATGCTGTACAGAGAAATGGTGGCCCTTGCTTCAGGAGCGGCATTGGTGTGATCATACCTACCGCCACATGCCAATGGCGTAATCATACCGCCACCGCCCCAGACAGCATGCACTTTCTACCAAAGGCTCCTGTGATATTATCATTCCCTTGATAGTGCTCATGCCTACATGGCATGTGTGCCAGAGAGCCACTCTTCGGGTGGCCCGCAATCAGGTACCCAGCCCAAAAAAAAAAGCTAGTCAGCTCATCTGGTGGACCACTTTAATACAAAAGAAATGGGAGCCTAAAATGACAATTAGGATCCCTTCTTCTAGTTGGATTTATCTGCAATGCAATAGATAATGGAAAATTACAAGTCCTTTGATACCACTTGAGAAAATCTTCCTTGTTTTGATCTTCGGTTTCGAATTGAAATTGAAATCCAAGTGCTAGTAAGCACAAAGATAAAGATTGATGCTGAATTCGGAATGAAATGCCAAACACAAATTCACTGATCTTATGCAATATAGAAAGAGATTAGGAATCAAAGCTTACGTGGTCGTCCCATGCATGATCTCGGTTGTAGATGATGGCTGCTCCAAGGCTTCTAGCTGGGTTGATGCCAGTCCCTGTGATGGGGATGGTCGCGAGATGGACAAGAAACACAGCAAATCCAATGGGCAGAGGAGCCAAGATCTGTTCATCCAATAACAACCAACAATCAAAGGCTGAAAATCCAACCAAAAAATAATAACTGAGAAGGAAGCCCATGATCGAGGATAAGCTATATGGCTGGATGGTCAGATTATCCGGACCACCCATCTTGTGGTTCTTACAATGGATAGGAGACCCAAAGTTACACTGATCCAATCACACTAGTTGCTGGCAACTGACCACTTTCATCATTAACCATCTGTCTGCTGGCCTCCAATTGGATGGACAGGTTTTTCAAACCAAAATAGTACTCCTAGTTGTAGATTACACATCAAATGCAGTCCCACCAGATGGATGGTCCAGATGATCCTTCAATATAGCCAAATGGGCCATACCATGCATCCCTCGCACCCCAGCAAAGCTCTATCACTGCAAACGGATATGCTGATACAAACATGTGCATTGATAAATATACAGTTAATAAAATGATCTGATGTCAAACACCCATATGCCTAATCAGTCCCTGAGACCACCCAATGATCCACCTAACGATCACCCGATCGAGATCGGCCCACTGTTAGAATACCTTGCACCTTAGCTCAGTGTATAAATCCCAAACTATATCATTCTATGGTATTTCTTAATAACATTAAAACACTACTAATAACAATAGGTGAGGTATCTTACAGGGACATGGGAGTCCCTCGCATTCCTCTTCGCATCGGTGGCGGAGAAGACGGTGTAGACAAGGACAAACGTTCCGACGATCTCAGCCCCAAGGCCATCGCCCTTAGTGTAGCCGTGGTTGACCGAATTGGCACCACCACCCAGCAATTGGTACTGTGATGTCTGGAAGCCCTTCACCACTCCAGCGCCGCAGATGGCACCCAAGCATTGCATTACCATGTAGAAGATGGCCCGTGTGAGCGAAAGCTTCCGAGCAAGGAACAGCCCGAACGTCACCGCTGGGTTAATGTGACCACCTGATGTGTGGCCATGCACCATTTTGATCAGTATGTAGAAAATTTTCATTAGAGATGATAAGCACTGGTTAGGGAGATTTAAGGCTAATCAATATATGTATAAGTTCATGAAGAGGCTTTTAATTCTGACAAGTGGGGCCCACTATGGGGTAATCCAGGCCATTGATCTGTTGAGTCCCACAGTGGATGGAAGACCCTATCAGTTGGATGTGGACATTGATTGTATTTCTCTTATTAACTGTTCATCTAAGGTCCACAAATCGAAAGGTTAAGATTGTCCCATCAGGGAGAATTTCGGGGAATAATCCATGGTAGGACACAACAGTTCAACAGTCTGGAATACTGAAACAAGGGGCCTACTTGGAACCAAGCATATAAGGAGATAAAGGTCCATGTTTTTAAAAAAAAAAAAAGGGAATCTTACATAATAGTACCTCATTAATACCATATTTACATCCAAGTACCTTTTTTAAATAGCGTTTTCATCTAGATACCTCATTAATCGAGATATTATCAAAGGGGTACCTTCTGTTATTTTTTTGTTTAACTTCCGTAATTTTTTTTTTTCAAATGACTAAAATGCCCACCTAATTAATGAAGATCCGTAGGAAAATTGAAAAGGTTGTTGGATCTATTAATGAGTTGTAATTCTATAAAAATAAAGAAAAAAAAAATCATAGAATTTCCAAACATCTTGCATAAGTACATAGCTACTGGTGGATGCTATGTGGGTCCCATCATGATGTATGTGTTTTATCCACGCCGTCCATCCATTTTTTGAGATCATTTTAGGACATGAGCCCATAAATAAAGCTGGTACAAATCTAAGGCGTTCTACAACATAAGAAATAGTGGTGATTGAATGCCTACCATTAAAAACTAGGCCCACAATAACGTTTATTTTCCATCCAACCTGTTGATTAGGTCACACGAACCTGGATGAAGGGAAAATGCAAATATCAGGTTAATCCAAAACTTCTATGGCTCCCAAGAAGTTCTTAATGGTGGCCATTGAATCACCATTGTTTCTTATGGTGTGGTCCAACTGAGATTTGGATCTACGTTACTTTCGGTTCATGCCATAAGATGATTCGGAAAAATGAATGGACGACATAGATAAAACATATATGTATATCATGGTAGGGTTCAAAGAGCATTGCATCCAAACCGCGCGTCCAAGTTAAATGCTTGCTAAGGGTCACATATTTATGGATTAAGCATGCCCACTTCAACCAAAACGGCCGCGTTATGCAGACTTGCTGCGAAAGCCTTAGGTAGCGCTCGGATGCTAAGTGGGGCTTATAGTGATGTTTGTGAGAAATCTCCCCTGTCCATCCATTTTGCAAGCTCAATTTAGGACTTGCCACTAAAAATGAAGAGGATCTAAAACTCAAGCGGCCCATGCGAGAGGGAACAGTGAGAATTCAATGACAACTATTGAAACATTCGTATGACTACAAAAGTTTTGTATTAGGCTAAAGATTTTTTGTATTTTCAATTCATCCTTGTGAAACGACCTTAAAAACGGTTTGGATGGCATATAAACATCAAGGTGCAAGGAGCTCACCAAAGGCATTTCTTTCCCCAATTTTCCCTCTTGTGTGGCCCACTTAAATTTTGGATCCACATCATATTTGGTCCCATATCCTAAAATGAGCTCACAAAATAGATGGTTGGAGTAGATTTCTAAAATACATAATGGTGAGCCCCACCTAACATCCCAGCGTGGGAGCTTATTGCAAAAGCCTTAAACAGAAATGCTGTCCTACAACCACGGAAGCATATTGCGTCCCGAAGCCGATGATAGGTGTACTGAGTAAATTCAGTGGGGGCCTGCATGATTTATGTATTTTATCCACTCTATTCATCCATTTTACCAGATAATTTTAAGGATTGGGTAAAAAAAAATGAAGCATATCCAAAGCTCAAGTGGACACACCACAGGAAATGTTGTAAATTGAACTTTTACCATTGAAAATTTCTTAGGAGCCATAGGAATTTTGGATCAAGCAAATATTTGTGTTTTCTATTCGTCCATGTCGGTGTGATCTTATGAATAGGTTGTATGACAAATAAACATCACTGTGGGCCCTAGCAAGGTTTCAACAGTGGAAATCATTATTCCCACTGTTTCCTGTGTTATGGAAAAACTGATGGATGGCGTGGATAAACCACATGGATTCACAGTGGCCCAACAGAGTTTACTCGGTATGATAAAAGCATGTTGTGTAACTTAATACACAATCTAATTTCATTGCATCCCGCCCTAACCGTAGGGCTCTTTGATCCCTGCAGTACATCCATTTGCCAACTCCTTTCAGGAATGAACCAAAATTTAAGCAGATACAAAACTTTTGTAGCCCATAAGTTTTTAACGTTATGCATTCAATCACCACTGTTTCTTGCAGAGTGGTCTACCTTAATCAATGACATTCATTAATTTTAGGAAACGAGCACAAAAATGATCCGAATCTCAGGTGGGCCCTATTACGTTTATAAATGTATGGTTCAATCGACACTGTTTAACTATGGTATGGTCCACCTGATATTTGGATCTGCTTTTTTTTTCTGTTCATGCCCTAGTAGGAGCTGGCAAAATGGGTGGATGACATGGACATGCAATGCATACATCATGAAGGGCCCCACAGTCAAGGTTGCACAGTGTTGGGTGATGCCCGGCTGTACATCATCTAGAGCCTTCAACGGCAGAGGAGCCCGTACATCATCAAGGTTGTGATTTTTTTTTTTTTTTTTTTTTTTATGAGGTTTGCATATGATGCTATGTGGGCCCTAACATAATGTATATGTTTTATCCATGCCATCCATTTATTTTTTCAAATCATCTTATGACAGGAGCCGAAAAGTAATGCAGATCCAAATCTCAGATGGACCACATCATAAGAAATAGTGGTGATTCAACACCCACCATTAAAACCTTCTTGGGAGGCCTCAAAAAGTTTTGGATGAAGCTGTACCTTTGCTTTCGATTCATCCTCTGTGACATAATCAACATGCTGGATGGAAAATAAACATTATAGTAGGCCCTAGCTAATTTTTAATGGTGGGAATTCAATCACCACTATTTCCTATAGTGTTGTCCACCTAAGATTTATATCTTCCACATTTTTTCGGTTCATAACCTAAAATCCTAAAATGATTTGGAAAAATAGATGGATAGCATGGATAAAACACATACATCATGATGAGACCCACATATCACCAAGCAATAACTCCCTATACAATCCTCGTCTCATTAATGATAATCTCAACCTTTTCAACTTTCACACGCATCTTCGTTAATTATGTGGGCATTTTAGTCATTTGAGAAAAATCGTGATGGAAGTTAAGCAAAATTAACATGAGGTACCCCTTTAACAATAAGTCGATTATTGAGGTATCTTGATGAAAACCTTATTTAAAAAGGTACTTAAATGTAAATGAAAACCTTATTTAAAAAGGTACTTAAATGTAAATATGAAATTAATGAGGTATTATTATGTAAAATTCCATAAAAAAAAAAGTAAAAGGAAAATAGAATAGAAAATTTTAAAAAAAAAAAGAAAAAAAGAAGGATTTATGCAGTATACAGCATAACTTGGTATATGGCCTATCATCCACCGTCCATCGCCCTCACTGAGTCACCGTCTGATGTGGATATGATATGTACGCCCACCCTGCAGATTGATTTGCACACACGCATCTTCCATTTCTGGAATTGAACTGTCCGTTTTATAGTATGGGTGTATGAAAAGCAATCAGGCCGAGTGTACCAACCACCGAAAATACATCACTTTCTATATTTTATTTTTGTTTCGCAGTTATAAAGCAAAAAATAAATAAATACACAGAACTGCATAGAACTCCGAAGTAGTCACCACCTCAAGGTGAACGAGGCAAATATGTAAAAATCAGGACCGTTGATCTGGTGGGCTACCATATGGATGGACCATATTTAAAAAAATCGCAGCGATTGAACAACTCTAACAACCGGTTTCTGCGGACAGCCTATCAAACCGTTCCTTTTTCAGATCACTCATCGGATGGATACGAAAGTCACTCAATTTGAGTTTTGGAACATGGCCTATCCACGTGATGGCCCACCATAAAAAAAAAAAAAACGTCCCGATCAACACATGCTTGTCACGTGCACAATGAGAAGGGGACCACGTGCACATGCACCCACACGTGGAAGTGAGTTTATGGTCCGTAAGGTAGGCCATGCGCATGGATGATCCGAACCGTTCAGAAGGTAAGTGACATCAAGGAAACTCGATCTATGGTCAGATATAATCATAAATGATCAAGGAGAGACAGAGATGCTTGAAGACCGCGATACCTGAGATCCCAGCCGTGCAATAGACAAGGGCGAAGATCATGCCACCGAAGGCCCACGCAATCCCTTGAATCCCAACGCTGGCGCACATGCTCGGGGACCTCTTCACGCCCATCACCGTCAAGATCGTGATGTACAGAAAGAGGAAGGTGGCGACGAACTCAGCAATCCCGGCTCGGTAGAAAGACCAGGAACTGAGCTCACCCGGCTCGTACAAGGGTGCGGCCGGTGGCTCCTTGTAGTCCTTGTCTTGGGTCTGTGCGGCCGTACCGATGGGCTGTCGTTCTGAGAACTTGTTCGCTCCCAGCTTCACATCCTCCTCTTTCCCTTCCATCTCTCTCTCTCTCTCTCTCTCTCTGCTACGAAGGGTGGTTTTCCGTTTAGTGGCCACCTAGTAAATGGTGGAGGATTTATAGAGAGGTGGGGGTGGTGAAGTGGTGGGGCCCACCAGGTTATTGAACTGATTTGATGTCGCATCTGTATGACACGACCGCCGACCATTCAATACAAAAGCTTCTTGTTTGAGGAAACCTTTGGTACTCTGGATGAGTGTGATGGACGATACTCAGGCGCGACGGAATTACTTAAAAATTCCATTCAACTAACCATTCGCATCCTCGTTTCGGGTTTAGATGGATCACGAAAAAATATATATATTTGCTTATTTAATTATATATGTATTAAATTGGAGGACATTTATTGAACGGCTAGAAATGAAAACACACATTGGTCTTACTTCAACAAATAAGCGTCCACGAATTAGAGGTTGGAATTGTTTCAGTCTAATTTTAAAAATGGTTTTCCACAATTTGGACGGTTGAGCTAATGCATGCAATGTGTAGCATTTTTAAGTGGTTGCATATCAAGCGTCATGCGCAGGCAGAGTATCAAATAATTCAATCTCTTGTTTTTTACTGAGGGTCTGGTAGACTATGAGCATTCATACACATGCATATAGATTTTTCTTGTATTTGTATTTTTTAAGTCAATCCCAACCGTCCAAATGGTGAATCCAGTAGTGCAAGGTTCTAGAAATTGAGAAAGATGTTGAATTGCTTATATTTCTATTGTAACTGATGGCCGTTAGTGGATGTTTTATTGGGACAATAGAGAGTGGGCCGTAATCTTACAAGCATGTATAAATTAGGATCTATCAATCAAAATGACTTATTGTGGTCTGTATATAAAGCGGGCACTATGATTTGAACGGTTTGGATTGAGGTTGATCTCCTCTGTCATGTTCGCCGAGTATCGAATAACCTCTCCCTTGTCTTATCCGACGCGGATTTCCTGCAAAAGCCCTTCGCAGAGTTTCTGCGCTGTTAAGCTAGCTGTGCCCACAATAATGTTTGCGAGAAATCCACTCTGTCCATCCGTTTCGAGAGATCATTATAGGATATCCAAATAAAAATGAAATGGATCAAATCTCAAGTGGGCCACACAATAAGGAAAGATTAGGAAAGAATTTCTCACCGTTGAAACCTTCCTGGCCTCCACCTTGATGTTTATATGCCATCCAAACCGTTTATAAGGTCATTCCCACTGGGATAAACTGAAAACACTAAAAAAATGCTGATACAAAACTTTTGTGGCCATACAAATGTTTCAACGGTAGACGTTCAATCCCAACTTTTTCCTCTAATGTGGCTCACTTGATTCTTGGATCAGGATCCTTTTTTCACACGTTATAAAATGACCTCGTACAATGGATGGACGGGGTGGATTTCTCACCAACATCACTGTGGGCCCCACCTAGCTTCCCGCGCAGAACCTCCTGCAAAAGCCTTAGCAGGAAACCCGCGTCCAGTCTTATCCTTCGAGTCTTTAATTAGGAGGAAGAAAAAATGATACGATAGAGCATAACGATCCATGGACATGCACAAACAAAGGTATGCATGCAATCTAGTAAAACCGTTCAAACGATGGGCCAAATATAGATGGATCGCATTAATAAATCAGAAATATCAGACCATTGAACCTACCATTAGCCTAAGTTTGTCGATCTGATTAAGAAATGTTGAAATTTTTCCAATTCAACCGTCCATTCAGTTTGAACCACTCATCATATGCACCACATAGCTTTTATGCTGTCATTTACCCACATTTGACGGTTTGGATGTTATTTTTGTATGTTCTTATTGTAATTAACTATATGCATGTGCATAGATTATTATGCCCTCGCAGCCTATGAAATAATTTGTGTACGCAAGTAATTAAAGCGTTATCTAGTACCAAAAATAAATAAATCAATAAAGCGGTATCCACCTGAGCACGGTCCACCTGTTAATGAACTCTCACGAAAATCCAACGTGTGGCTTGTTGGCCCACTGATCCAACTTTGGATGGTCCATGCACCAGATATCTCCCCAGTAAGAAAATCCTTAACATAAATGAACGGCCAACATAAAGAAAATAAAGCAACGGTTATGATTTACATAATAACAAACGCCAAACGATTTTAGGAACATCATTCTGTGCATGGACCATTCACGGTACACCTCACCATTTTAACGTTTCGGATCATGGAACCAATGGCTCCGATTTAACAGAATGAAATCTCGAGTGTACCGTACATTCTCTCTGCTCGTACTCATTAGTTTTCATAGTGGGGGAATCGATTCATATGATGCTCGGCCCGAGGATTCTAACGCTAACTCGGGATTTCCAGACCGTACATGTGGGGTTCATGGTTCATTGATCCAAGTGGTTGGGCTCATATGAGCCACTGTAGATGGATCATGTTTCTAATATCTATGAGAACGGAAGATCCTAGCCCTTAATCTCTGGGCCTATTTGCAGTTGCACGTGGGCCGTTGTTGTTCTCCTCTTAATCGATCCTGTCTAAAATTGAGACGTTTTGGATATCCCAACCAAGAGATTATTTGTGGGTCGTCCATTCAGTGGACCAAAGTCTGATCAGTGCACGATGGGCCCCACTCGTACAAACTTAAGATCCAAGTCTTCTGTGCCGAGGATTAAATGAATTTTTCATCTTTTTAGGTGGAAGGGTTCGTTTGGCTCGATTTGAAATGACGAAAATGTACATGGGATGTGATGAAAATGGTGGCCCATGAGCATTTCTTCGCATTTTCAAAGGGGTGTTTTGGTCAGCTTGAAATCTCTAATGCTCGACTTTATTTCGTCACGTGCTTTCATGATTACATCCGTGACACGTTTCACATTTTCATCGGTCTCTTCCTGCAAAACCTTTCAGATAGGTCTTACCCGGGGTAACACGTTAGTGGGTGTTTCCCTGATCGTGGGGCCCACCTTGATGCATCAGTCGTATATCTATGCCGTCCATCAGTTTTTTCAGCTTATTTTAAGGCATGTTGTGAAAAATGAAACGGACCCAAAACTCAAGTGTACCATACAATCGGGATTGAATTCGCCACAAAAGTTTTATTCATGCTGATATTTATCAACAGCTTCGATGGCAAAAACATTACCGGAGCTGATGGCCTGCGAAAGCCTTTTCGTAGGCATCTCCTGCGCTCGGAATTTAGGTGGACCCACCTTGATGTTTGCGAGAAATCTATGCATCCCAAACATTATGTGAGATTATTTTAGGTGTGGGGACAAAAAAAAAAAAAAAAAAACAATATCCAAGACTCAAGTGAGCACGATTGAACCTCCACAGTAAAAATACTCGGGGGCGATAGAAGTTTCTAAACAGGATAACATTTGTGATTTCAGCTCATGTCAGGAGGAATGACATTATGAATGTTATAAAAGGCATATAAACATCATTATGGACCTTATAGAGGTTTCAATGGTAAGGAATTTCCCTACCCACCTTTTGCTTTAGTGCGGCCCACTTGAGTATTGGATCTCATTCATTTTTTGTTGCTTAAAATTATCACTTAAAATTATCTCACAAAATGATTAAATGGCGTAAATCGCTCACAAACATTATGATAGCCCCCTCCTAGATTTCGAGCACCAGCTGCAGGCAATCCAGGTCCAGCCATAAGCTGTTACCGGGGGACACGGATTGCCTGTGAAAGCCCATCTCCTACGCTTGGAATTTAGGTGGGACCCATAGTGTTGTTTGTGAGAAATTTATGCCGTCCCACCGTTATGTGAGATCATTTTAGGCATTGTGATAAAAATGTATGGGATCTAAGACTTAGGTGGGCCACACTATCCCAAAAGTGGGTAGGGAAATTCCCACCGTTGGAACCTCTATGGGTCCACAGTGATGTTTATATGTCATCCATGCCATTCATAATGTCATTCCTACCTGAGATGAGCTGAAAACACAAATATTATCCTGATTTAAAACTTTTACGGCCCCACGAATATTTCATCTGTGGAAGTTCAATCATCACGTTTTTGGCCCACTTGACTCTTGGATCCCGTTCATTTTTTTTTTCACAATGCCTAAAATAATTTCAAAAATGTTTGGATGGCATAGATTTCTTACAAACATCACGGTGGGCCCCACCTAGATTCTGAGTGTAGGGGGGTGCGGATTCCCTGCGAAAGCCTTGCGTAGGAAGTTCCTGCACTGGGGACCAAGGTGGGGCTCACAGTGATTTTTTTGAGGAATCCACCCCGTCCATCCATTTTGGGAGCTCATTTTAGGACATGAGGACAAAAATGAAACGGATCTAAGACTCAAGTGGGTCGAAAACGTGAGGATTAAATGTCCATAGTTGAAATATTTGTGGAGCCACAGGAGTTTCGAATAAGGATAATATTTGTGTTTCCAGTTCATCCCAGTAGTAGTGATGCTATGAACGGTATGGATGTCATATAAACATTAGTGTGGACCCCAGGGAAGTTTCAACGGTAGTAATTTACCTACCCACCTTTTCCTTTAGTGAGGCTCACTTGAACCTTGGATCCGGTTCATTTTTTATTTCATGCTCTAAACTGAGCTCCCAAAACGGATGGACGGGGTGGATTCGTAAAAGAAAATCACTGTGGGCCCCACCTTGGTTCCCAGTGCAGGAACTTCCTGCGCTGAGAACCAAAGTGGGGCACACAACGATTTTTTTGATGAATCTACCTCGTCCTTCTGTTTTGGGAGATCATTTTAGGACATGAGAACAAAAATGAACCGGATCCAAGACTCAAGTGGGCCAAAAACGTGAGGATTAAACTTCCACAGTTGAAATATTTGTGGAGCCACAGGAGTTTCGAATCAGGATAATATTTGTGTTTCCAATTCATACCAATAGTAGTGACGTTATGAATAGTATAGATGTCATATGAAAATCACTGTGGACCCTAGGGAGGTTTCAACGGTAGTAATTTACCTACCCACTTTTTCCTTATTTTCGGCCTACTTGAGTCTTAAATCCGGTTCATTTTTGTTCTCATGTCCTAAAATGAGCTCTCAAAACGGATCAACAGGGTGAATTCATCAAAAAAACCACTATGGCCCCACCTTGGTTCCCAGTGCAGAAACTTCCTGCGCAAGGCTTTTGCAGGAAATCCGCCCATTACGCAGATTGCCTGCGAAAGCCTTTCGTAGGCATCTCCTGCGTAAGGAATCTGGGTGAGAACCACCGTGAGGTTCGTGAGAAATCTAAGCCGTCCAACCGTTTTGTGAGATCATTTTAGGTGTTCCGCCCAAAAATGAATGGGATCTAAAACTCAGGTGGGCCGCACTAAAGCAAAAGGTGTGTAGTGAAGTTCTTACCGTTGAAACCTCTATGGGGTCCACAGTGATGTTTATATGCCATCCATACCATTTATAATGTCATTCCTACTGAGATGAACTGAAAACACAAATATTATCCTGATTCGAAACTTCTGTGGCCCCACGAATATTTCAACTGTGGAAGTTCAATCATCATGTTTTCGCCCCACTTAAGTCTTGGATCCCGTTCAATTCTGGTTGCAACACCTAAAATGATCTCACAAAACAGTTGGACGGTGTAGATTTCTCATGAACCTTACGGTGGCCCTCACCTAGATTCCTTGCGCAGGAGATGCCTTAGAAAGGCTTTCGCAGGCAATCCGCGCGCCATTACCAGGGCCTCACCTAATCCGCTCTCCGGAACGGAATCGAATTAGGTGTTACCCGATAACAGCTTAGCGGGTGTTACCCCTTCCAGTGTGGCCCACATGGATAGTATTTTATATATCCACGCCGTCCATCCATTTCTCCAGCTCATTTTATGATGTTCTTCCAAAAATCATGTAAATCCAAATCTAAAGTGGACAATAACACTGGAAACAGTGTTGATTGAGTGACCACCATTAAAAATTCCAAATAGCCCATCTTAAAGGTTTTTTAATGTTTATTTACAATCCAAGCTCTTGATAATGTTAAGAAGGTATGGATGAAGGAAAAATTTTAATATAAACTTGATCTAAAACTTTTGTAGCCCGCAAATTGCTTTTAATGATTATGTATTACTCTTTCTATTGGAATGGTCCACTTGAGATTTGGATCTTCTTATAATTTTTGAAAGAGTCCTAAAGTTATGTGTAACAATATATGGACGGTATGGATATACAAAAAAATACATTAAGGTAGGCCCCACACGGTAGGGGTAACACCCGCTAAGGTGTTACCCGGGTAACATCTAATTCGCTCCCCTCGAGGGGGGAGCTTGTAAGTGGGAAGTCCATTGAAACGCGGTCCTTGGCTTTGCCACTACACGCGCGTTTCAGTTCTGACAACGTTTCGTGCAGTTCCGTAATCCAGACCATTAGTGGCTAGGGTTTGCCAGTCTGAAATCTTTTGAGAAATATCCCATCTACGGTTGATAGAAATAGAATGTCACGGATCAAGGAATCAACGGTTAAGCTTCAATCGAGCATCATGTATTAGACTAGATCATTCGATCATTGTTATCTGGGTCATGGTCCATCGATGCAAACGGTCCAGATCTCGTGTGAGTTCCTATTAAATGTTCGGAAATAGGGTGCATGATAACTACCTTGTAGTACTGCTTCTACTTGCCTTGGGACACCTAGATAATCGAGAGCGGATTAGGTGAGACCCCGGGCTCACCTAAGACATTGCGGCCCCTACCATGGGGTGACCGTGGGGCCCACCTTGAGCGTATGAATTATGTATCCACTCCGTCAATCCGTTTTTCCAGGTTATCTTAGGGCATTATCCCAAAACTGAAGGAGAAACAATTATCAGGTGGACCATACCATAAGAAACAGTGGTGATTGACCATCCTACCATTAAAAGCATCTTTGCACTCACCTTCATGTTTCCGTAGTGTTTATTTACCATCCAATCTGTTGATAAGGTCACATGAGCCTGGATGAAGGGAAAAAAAAAACAAATATCAGCTTCATCCATAACTTACTTAGCCCATTAATGGTCAATCACCACTTTTCCAATGTTATGGTCCACTTGATGATTGGATCTGCTTCCTTTTTTTGTATAATCCCTTAAAATGATCTAAAAGGATCTGTAACAATGGATGGACAGCGTGGATACTTAATACATATATCAATGTAGGCCCACGGTAACCCACAGTAAGGGCCCGACCGTCTTATGTGAGCCCGGGTCTCACCTAATCCGCTCTCTAGATAATCCAATCTATAGATCTGGACCGTCCACTACGTCATATTCATGTTGTTAGATGCAAACATAATACCAATCCAACAAATTTAACCATTTGATTAATGTCCTTTAAGGGATGATTACGACTTTTTATACAAAAAAAATGGCCTGACCAACAATTTGATCCATCTGACATTTTAGGGATCATCATAGATTGATTATGATTTTAAAGAGTTTCTTTCATTAAGCAATCATAACCATCCAAATTTATTACTTGAAAAAAAAAAAAAAGGATGGCTGTAGAAGATGAGGACAAATCGAGGATGGGTTGGATCATCTCGTCAGTTTGCTTTTTGTATGATAGGCCGTGGAATGTATTTTGAACTTAATAGACCGTTTAGATAAATGGATGGGAATATTCACATAAATTGATGCAACTTATAGAAATTTAACCTGTAATGATACATATAAGAGCACTGATGATATATAATGATATATATGCGTTCGGGGCCTTGACTCTTTGCCTCGTTGCGCGACTGACTGGGTGGATGGAACCCATGGCTAACCCGAAAAAAAAAAAAAAAAATCCAAAAAGGAGAGAGGGAGAGGGAGAGGGAGAGAGAGCACTGGAGCATTTCTTTTACGTAGAAGGTTTCTGATCACGAGTTTTGGTTCACCCAGAGGATGACTCCCAACATTTCAAGTGTGCAAGACATCTAATCCATCCAATAAGTTGTTGCCATCACAAGGATCATATGGGACAAAATCAGGAATATTACCACATTTATATTTTCTATTTATCAGTGACTAGACTTTTTTCTATGGTGTGGCCCACCTGAAGAGTAGATAAGGCTGATTTTTGTGTTAGGTTACCCTGGAAAGGGATCAATCTATTGGAAGGGTTGGATGTCACATGCATTTAATAAGTTAGAAGTTACCCACTAAGTGGACCATAACTTGTGGTCTAACCAGTTGAACTTGAGACTTCTCTTTATATAATTAGTGAGTTGGTACTGCAACCAAAAGCAAATCATATCCATTCATTTTATTATTATGCCACGTCATGTTATATTGTCATCTTCTAAGTTGTAATTCACCTAACCCTCTCTATCTCTCCTTGAAATTAATAAAAGTAACATGGGACGGTGGTCCTAAACCTTCTCTTCTTTGCTGTATATGTTTCCATCCAACTCATGATTAACCATTCCAGCAAACATTAGGAAGGCTGGCTGGGACACTGAACAATGCTTCAGTGCAGTCACTCAAGTATATTCGCCTGGCACGTGAAGAAGAACACATGTGCAAGATGGCATGTCCCAAAAATCAGGACCATACAATTGTTAAATTACATTAGGTAAGCTAAAAAAAACAAATTTCATACACGCCCACCAAATCAAACCGCCCAATTTTTTTTTAATCATAATTGATCCATAGGTGACCAAGGATTTGGACGGTTAGGATTGAAGAACATGTATGCCACCGTGGTAGCTGCCTGCATGCATATGGATGGTCATAATCCATCAGAGCATCAAAAGAAATTCTCTACTCAAATCATGTAGTGCTAAGGGTGAGCCTATAGTAAACTAACCATCTCTAACCATGACACCATCACTACATATTATAATACCAATGATACCCTTTTTGTAATAAAAGTGATAATGCATGCATCATATGATATGTGCTGATAGGGAAAGGGCGAGGTTGGAAATATTAAAAAAAACCATGTCTCCGAAGAAAACCATCTGTCCTTTATTTAATTAATGAAGTGATTATTAAAAAATTGCAATATAGGGTGGGTGATGATGATGCTAGGATAAATTCAATAATGCTGCGGAGTATAGCCATCCATGCACATGCACACAGCTACCATACACATGGCATGCATGAACATCAAATCTAAACCAGTACAAACCTTGATGTGGACAGTTAATATTTCTTCATTTTAACTACTCCATTGATGGTCACTAATTGGACGGTTAGATAAGCTGTTCATTTTTACTTTTGTAATGAGCGGTTTACAGAAACATACATGCTTACCACATGGACAGTTGCTGCGTGCATGAATATGGATATCCATAGTCAGCTACCATATCAAATTTGAGTTGCAAGCATGCAATATGGACCATCGCTCTATGCATGAGCATGGATCAACATACTCCGCCAGTATATCAAATAGCTCTAACGTGAAGGCTAAGGCTAACTGAGGGGATAGACTCCTATGTTATATAGTTCGGCACCATTTTGAAAATGGTGGTGGCTCATTCTCCTCACACGTGGCACTTTTGTGAAGCCATCAAGACCGCCCAAATTGTAAATCTCATTATGAATGGAACACGTCTCTAAAAATCACACTGATAAAGCAATTCTATCCATCCATTCAGTGGCTATCAAATGAAGGGGCGAAAATAAGATAGTGAGTGGTTGAAATTCAAATAGATAAATCAGAAAGTTAATATTATCTTATATGTAAATGGTCTGGATTTCAGTAAATCCATGCCATCTAAATGGTCTGGACGGTGTTGATTTCCACAAATTTATGCCACGCCACGGTTGAAGAGTCACTATCATCTTTAAATAGTGATAAACTCACATAGAACTCTAGTGGAAATGCTTAAAAACCGAGCAATTGTACTGTTAGTGCTAATTAAGGAAGAGGTATTGCACGGTACGTAATGTCCCTCTTATTCCCCTCAGCCTTCTAGTCTGTACGAGTGGGGCCATGGATAAGTGATCCAACCATTGATATGATGGTCCTCACCGTGGATGGCCCATGCACCAAAAATCCCCCAAATTGAAAGATCCTGACCATCGAATTGCAATGTTATCTTTCTTAAACGTCTATTTCTTGACCACCTATTAAAGGGACAATGTTTTCCTAGTATTCTCCAGGGTAAGGTCCATTATATCAAAAGTTTGGATCACCTCAATCTGGGCCCACTTGTACAGACTTGAAAGCCCAGATGCATCATGGGTGATGATAATGTCAATCTCAATTAAAAAATCCATGCCATTATGTAATCTTATCAAAGACAAGCTTACACAATATCATGTATTTAAATGAGAAAACACCCGGATCCATAGCTCAAGTGGTAGACAGATCTGAACTGTCCATTTCACAGGCTTCCATAGACAAATAGCAGTGATCGGAAGATCCAATCCATCCTTGATTTGGCTTTTTTTTTATAGCCATACGTTTTCCAATCCATGGATCGGATGGTTGTGATTGCCTAAAAAAATTAATTATTTATAATCATAAGCAATCTATGATGGCTCCCAACATATAGATGGATCAAACCGTTGGTTGGACGTCTTTTTTTTTCTTTTTTTTTGTAACTGACATTTACCGTCCACAATAAAGTCTATTGATCAAATGGTTAATATTTGTCATATCAGTGTGATCTCAAGATGGTGGACCATGAATTGTGAGGTGGACCTAATGAACAGTTTAGATCAACCGATCAAACTATATAAGTGTCCCAATTTAACTAGGGGCGCTATGATCATTTGCAGATATGAAAAGTGTACTCGTGCCAGTGCAATCTAGGACACACACGTGCCCAAGGCACAAGATCAAAACCGCTCATCTGGTGGACCCTCGACTATAGATTCATAAGGGGTAAAAATCAGGCCGATTCGATCAACTAATAGGGCAGAGGAGGAGAGTGAATCCGGACGATGTAGCTTCCATTTCTTTTGCTTCCGTCTTGCCCTGAGAAAGATGAACGGGCATGGTTTTTGTACAGGGTATCTACAAGGTGGGGCCCACCTGATGAGTGGCTTGGATCTTGCATGTTGGCAAAGAAGGTGAGCCTTTTAGGTGCGTTCGTGTTTCTTTCTCGGCGATTCCTAGCCACACAAATAGAGTCGTGGGCGTAGGACAGATCTCGGCCGTTAACGACAGCCGACCGTCGCCGCCCGGCCTACTTTATGCATTTTAGGTGATGAAATTGCATGCGTTGAAACCGAATTAAAATATTTGCTGACGTAATGACATGAACATACCTTATCTCTGCCACGTGTAAGGCTGCAAATCAGCTATTTCTTCTGAAAATTTTATAAAGAGGAGAGGATGGACGATAGGTCACAACATGGTCTGGCAAGTGCGGGCGTGGATTGGGTTCTGCCTCCTACCAGAACTGATCAGCTAGAGACGAACGGTGATGTTAGTGGCTCCGCGGGGCCACTGTGATGTATATATTTTATCCACGCTGTCCACCCATTTTGGAATATCATTTTAGGACATGAGCCCAAAAATAAGGCAGATTGAAGTATCGAGTGGACCACATCACAGAAAGCAGTGGGGATTGAAAACTTCTAAGAGACCACATAAGTTTTGGATCAAGCTGATTTTTTTTTTTTTTTTCCCTCTTCTTTACAGGTCTATGTGACATTATGAACAGGTTGGATGGCAAATAAACACCCGGTGGGCCCTTAAGAAGTTTTAAACGGTATGAATTCAATCCCCTGTCTCCTTTTTGGGCCGTGGCCTAAAATGATATGTGAAAATGGATGGACCGCATGGATAAAACATATACATCACGGTGGGCCCCACAGATCCCCTGAGAGTACCGTCCGTCTCAAGCTACTACGTCCTGGTGGAGGTAGTAACAAATCCGTGCCCAGTTCGGGTGCAGTTCGTTGGCACTCCTTTTTTGCACCTGCGGACATGGCACAGGTGTGAAGAATCCAAGCCGCTCATAAGGTGGATCCCACGGGACAGATGTCTTTGTATCAAGGTTTCCATGGGGAGAAGGGACACGGATTGCGTCCGACCACTGGTCGGACCTTTAAGCGTCCGACCAGAACAGTGTGGGGCCCACACTGATGTATCCGTTTATCCATGCCATTCATTCCTTTTACAATATCATTCTAGAATATTGTTCTAAAGTAGAGGCAGATCCAACGTTCAAGTGTGTCACACCAAATAGTGTACCGAACGTGGTGACGTCATCACTATTTGGTGTGCACGGAACGTGGTGACGTCATCACTATTTGGTGTGGCCCACTTGAGCGTTGGATATTCGTCGTTTTTAGAGTCATTCTTTAAAATGATCTTAGAAAATGAATGGACGGCGTTGATAAACGGATACATAAGGGTGGGCCCCACACTGATCTGCTCGGACGCTTAAAGGTCCCACCAGTGGTCGGACGCAATCCGCGTCCGGGGAGAAGTGTAGGAGAGTGATGGCTTGTACTGTCAGCTCGTAGTGGTTTTGAGTATCATGCACGCCTTTTCTGGTTTGGCAATGAAAAAAAAAAAAACCCTTGATTCTTGTTGGGCTTGATGACTTTAAAGTGACCCAGATCAGGCCACAAGGTAATGGCTCACAGGTTAGGTTCTGACCAGAAGGGTTAGCCTATTTAATAAATGGGTCAAGGCCAAAGCCCAACTTGAACGGGACCCATTGCCAGATTTGCACCCTTCTCTTTCATATCCATTTTTTAAAGACACAGGCGAGTCCAATGCGAGCCATCCGAGTTGAGTTGAGTTGGGAACGCCCCAAGTTAGCCTCAATTCAAGCTGGCTTGACCGAGCTTTCGAGCTGAGTTCGAGCTCGAACTTTTCGAACTGAGGGCCGAGCTTGGGAAAAAAAAAAAAGTACTATTTAGCCGAGTCTAAATAAGTCGAGTTCAAGCTTCGATCAAGCTGAACTTTGAGCATAACCGAATTGAACTTCGGTCACTCAAGCTTGGCTCATGTTCACCTCTAATCCAGGGTGATGTAGTAATGGTTTCAGAAGCAGCAAGATTGCTAAGTGCACTTGCTTCACACATGGATACTAGGAAGAGCTGCGGAGGATCCAATAGGAAGAGCTTCGGAGGATCCAAGCCGCTTATGTCTCAGAAGACAATCAGACCAATCTGATTTTCGAGTGGGCCCTATACGTACATAGAATTTGGACAGTTTCTCAACTTTTCCTGATCACTCATTTGATTTATTCAGATTCACCATCTCTCCATGAGGCTCGTGATTGATCTTGACCACAAGTTAGAAAAGTTCATTGCAGATGGACCATTGCCTAAAATTACATGAACCGGATGGGCCCAATTGAACATTCCATCGTACAACTTTGTGGCCGTAAACCATGGTTTTAGGATTCCAGGTCGACACTTGATCCGGTTCAATCCCACGAGTCACCCCGACTCAGGTGAGTTCTGACTCGACTGAGAACTGAACGAGTTGATCTGAGTCAATAAGTCTCACCCCCATGCCAGAAAGCACCCATCTAAGGATGGCAACGAGCCTGGTGGGCGTGGTCAGGTTTGGCTTGGACCTGTTGTGCTTCGCTCATGCTGGGCTCAGCCCATGGGCTTATTCTTCCGCCCCGGAACAAACCTGGCCCACTGCCACCCCTACAACCATCCATTTCTGCTCAATGGTAGTGACTTTTCAAGCATACACCTGGTGTGGTTGTATGAAAATCTGGACCGTCCAGATAGTTGACCAAATTGAGGATTTGGAGTATAGCCGAGAATTTACAATAAGAAGATGATAGTGGGCTGTGGCCATCTTGGAATTTGGATTTTGGACCGTCAACGGAGAACATCATAGTAGCCATGCAGATGGTGATTCCTTCATCCTGTGGGCCCCACTGTAGGTGGGGACTGATCATCGCCCTCAGAAACATTGCATTCCGCAAGCAGAACACTGTTGAACGAACGGTTAGGATCATGGGATGTATGCCGTGGAAAGATCTGGTGCACCTGATGAACTGCTTTTGGTGAAAGATACACACCATGGTGGCCCCAACACAAACGTATGGTCTAGCCCAGCTGAGTTGTGGGCCTGGCTCATTTTAAAACCCACGGCCAAGCATAGAAGGGAGCAATATGATCTGATGGACGGAGTGGAGTTATGTATACAACATGATGGCCCTACAGGGCTGGGGTGTTTGGCGTGCTGCCTAGAATGGGTGTTGTATGTAGACGATTCCAATCCTACTTCAACTGGACCATTCCACCCCTAAATTCCTTGCCCGGGTGCGACTTGGCTGGAACATGATGATAGAATCGCTTGATATACATTGATACGTCGTCCTATAACAGCTCGAGCTTTTAGAGAAAGTAGTAATTTCAAACCGGGAACCATCGATGTCAGTAGTACCCTGACCATGGAGCCCACCTCAATGTATATGTTGTATATTTATGTTGTCCATTCATTTTGCGAACTCATTTGATGCCATGAGCTAAAAAATAAAGCAGCAAAAAATATGTGTGTGTGCTGCACCACACAAATAGCAACTTGAACCAAAACTATTGTAACCCACAAAAAGTTTTTAATAGTTATTCACCATTATTTTCTTGTGGGTGGTCCACATGAGAATTGTATTTACTTTATGTTATTTTGATACACATGGTATCAACAATTAATGTAATTCAAAGCAAAAAACAAATTAGGATTTAATATGGAAATAATAAGAACGTTTGCACTTGTTTCCTCTAACAAAATAAAATAATAATAGATAAATGAAGAATCAGCGGAGGCGCAAAATTAGGTCGCTCTCCTAAAGACAATTTGCACCTTATTATGGAAATAGAAAATCAATCTAGAGTCTCTACCATGACTGCCTTTGAGATACAACTACTGATTTACTAAAATAATCGACTCCAACACTACAGCGACTTGATGCTAAGTGCAACAGTAAAAACGAATATTCAAAAGAAAAATTAATAAAGTTAATTGGTTTTTTCTAATAAAATTGAGAGAAGAAAGCTTGCGTCTTAAGACAGAGAGAAGAGTACTTGTAGCTAGGGTTAGGGTTTGTTTCTCTTAATCACTTAAGTTTTCTCTTGCTAAGAGAGATTATATAGCAATAATCCATGGTCACATGATAGACACTTGATGCTTAGGTAGCTGCCAATGTTATAATGAACAGTCACTGCAACATTACTGTAACTTGTTTAGCATTATTGAGACTCGGTCAAACGCCCAAAACAAAAGGAGAAAAATAAAATTTCTCATGTAAACAAACCCGAGCCTAAGCCCGGCACACACAATGTGGTGGGCAGGCGAGCAGGCACACATATGGTCTATGACATACCATACCCAAGTGTGATAACAATAGCTATTCACATAAACACTAATATAAATGAGAAAAAAAAAATCATTTCTTCTATCTAATATAGGATTATTCTCATAAGCTCTTTTCAAAAACAAAAAAAGTAAACTTTTTCTCCCTTCTCTCTTTTAGTTTTTTAAAAAACAAAAACCAAACCCAGCAATCTTCCTATATTTTAAAATTAAAAAGTATATGAGCATCAACCTAGCGTGCATAATAGAAGTGTCTTGTAGACTTGAACATTTGCTTACTAGAAAGTAATCACTTACCATAGACTTAGTGGACAATGTCTTACAAAACTAAGCTATTGAACGGTAAGATCAGTACTCCATATGCACGCAGGATAACCACTTTACTAGTATATAAACCCAAAATGCACTTTAAGGCCATATGCTAATCCCAATTTCATGAGCGCTTTAAAGAATTTGCCAAATTATCATAATAGGCGACCACGTACATGTCCACATTTATATAGGTGGGTCTATTAAGAATGCTCTTGTAACCATGCGTCCCATCCTTAAGGACTATAGAGCTCATTAAAAGGTTTAACCTCATCCTCCTATATGTCACAAATAACACTAGTTCAATATCAGAATGGAATTGAAAACTCAGTTTTCTTAATCGAGTGCCTTTAAGAGCTGCTTTGTAACTCGTTTGTCCCATTGAACCTATTTCCTAAGATCTCCACTCATCCAGGTTGGGTTACCATCATAAGTCGTTCACTCAATCGGTTTAAGTCTCATTCCTTTTGATGTCTATAGATTTTTTCCTCTTGTAAGGTCCTTAGTTAAAGAATCCGTTAGGTTTGCTGGCAATCTGATTTCATTTATAGATATCACTCCTTCTCTGAGTAGTTATCTTATTTTACTGTGTTTTTGGTTAATCAGTCTCCTCTTACCATTAGATTGTGTATTATTTGCACGCCTAATAACTGCATTACTACCACAATTTAATTTAATAGTAGAAACTTGTTTACTCCAAAAAGGTGTATCGTATAAGATATTTCTTAATCACTCCACTTATTCTTAGCGGAGGTTAAGGTTATAAGCTCAGACTCTGTAGTTGAGTCAGAGATAGTAGATTATGTTTTGGAGTACTTCCAAGCTATGGCTCCTCCACCCATGAGAAAGATATAACCACTGGTTGCTTTACAACTATTAGAAATGAAATTTTAGTCAGCATGAGCATAGCCTTCCAATACTGCTGGATATCTACCATAGTGGAAATTATAATGCCGAGTCTTTTTCAAATACATAAGCACTCTAAAAACAGCTTCACAATGCTCTTCACTGGGATTACTGGTAAACCTACTTAGTTTTCCCGCAGTTGGTCTAATGCAGTTCATTGCATAGATTAAACTACCTATGATATTAGCATACCAATTTTGATATACAATTGTCCCTTTATTAGGATATAGGTGAGTACTAGGATAAAAACAAAGAGTACATACAAGTTTTCAGTTTACCATATTTTATTGTTTTTAGTATGGATTTCATCTAATAAAATTATGTAAAAATTATCGATCTCATCATTTTTTTTCTAATAATTTTAATCCCAAGATTATATTAGCCACCCCTAAGTCTCTCATTTCAAACTTGGTTGATAAAAAAGTCTTGATTTGATTTATAATGAAATTTGTTAGGCCCAAATATCAGTAGGTCATCAACATATAAACAAATGATGACACCTGTAGAGACATTGTTTTAATTTATAATATATACACTTGTCTACTTCATTTAAGTTGTAGCCATCATCTTTGACAATCGAGTTAATTTTAGTATGCCACTTCTTAGGAATCAATTTAAGACCATATAATGATTTAACTAATCTGCATACCTTTTAAGATTAAGTAGAATCTACAAACCATTTGAGTTATTCCATGTAGATCTCATCATCGAGATCTTCATATAAAAAAATAGTTTTAACATCTATTTGGTGTATAATCAAATTATGTAAAGAAGCAATGGCTATCAACACTCTAATGGATGTGATCCTAGATACGGAAGAATATGTATCAAAGAAATTTATTCCTTCTATTTAAATCCATTAGCTACTAATCTAGTTTTGTATTTATCTATAGAATCATTGGGTCGTAACTTCTTTTTAAAAACTCACTTATAATCAAATGGTTTTTAACCATCGGATAAGCTAACTAGATTTCATGTATGATTGACTAAAATGAAACTTATCTCTCTGTATCTATAGCCTCATTTCTAAAGGAGGCGTCATGAGAAGACATTGCCTCTTTAAATGTAATTGGATCACTCTCTACATTGTAGGTAAAAAAATCAAGTCCAAAGTCATTTGATATTCTAACCTACTTATTAGTTTTAGGCAACACATCAAGTTTGTTGGAACCAGAGAATTTAGTTAATCCACAGATATAGACTTAGAGTCTAAAGAGTCACCCCCAATAATTTTTAACTTATAAGGAAAGATATCTTTAAAAAAATGTGTCTCTTGATTATATTATATAAGAATCACTTAAAGTTATGAACCTATAGGCTTTACTATTAAGTGTGTATCCAATAAATACGTAGCTAATAGTTCTATTTTCTGACTTCGATCTCTCGGGATCAACAATCTCACATTGGCAAGACATTCCCAAGTTCTAATGTAATTCAAGTTAGGGGTTTTATCGTTTTATAACTCGTACAGAGTTTTATCTAATTTACTAGTGAGATCCTATTTAAGACATATGCTACAATTAGGATAGCCTCACCCCAAAAATTACGAGGTAAACCTGAAGAGCTAAGCATTGCATTTACTAGATTTATCAGGGTTCTTTTTTTTCTCTCAACGATTCCATTTTATTAAAGTATATAGGGTACAGTATACTGATGTATAATCCCTTAGGTTTCACAAAAGTCACTGAAGGCTTAAGAAGTATATTCTCCTCCCTTATCACTTTTAAGAATTTTGATCTTTCGATTAAGTTGGTATTTAACCTCGGCCTTATAAACTTGAAACATATTTAAGGCTTCATCTTTGAATCTAATAAGATTTATGTGATAAAACCTACAATGGACATTTATAAAAGTAATTAAATGCATTTTACTACTTCTAGTTTGGGTTTCTTTCATGTTACAAATATCTGAGTGTATCAAGCCTCATAGTTCAAAATTCCTTCCAACAGATTTAAAAGGTTCTCTTGCAGTTTTAGTTTTAATACAGTGAATAGACTTCCATCATTTAGTTTAGGAATGATCAATTTTAATGAACTCATGCGTTTCACTTATTTTGTGGTGATTTGACACAATCTATCATGTTAAACATTCTCATTGCTCATGCTAATGATATAACCAGAAGAAGTATAAACTTTATTATAATTAGCACAAAGTTTAATTCATCATATCTATTTCAAAAACCTTTCCTACAAGTTTTTCATTATTAGAAAACACTACTTATCTGCACTAAATTACATCCTCAATGCCAGCTTCATCAAGCAAGTGATAAGATACAAGGATTTTCTTAAGATTTGTGACATGTAGAATCCTTTAGAGTCAATTCTCGTCCAGTGTGAACTTTAGAATCATGATTCTTTATTCAGCCACCTTTACAGTTGTTGAACTAGCAAGATGAATAACTTGGTAATGCTGAAATGGTTCGTATGTTCTGAACAATATTAAGTTCGACCCAATGTGCCTTGTCACTCCTAAGTCAAGCCACCGACCTTCATTACTTCAACTGCACAAGTCTTTGTGATCATAGCCACTAATTATTCTTCCTCTTTATTTTTGTCTATATTTGCTATGTTATATAATTTAATTCCTCCTTTTTTATGATGTCTGCAATTCCAAACGAAATGGCTTGGAATACAACACGCAAAGCATCTTGACTTAGTTTTTTATTTCTTAAACTTTTTGTGATTTCTTCACGTTATGGTTGGGTTTGGCATTTTGGTTAGATGGAGTAGTTTTCTTAAAGTCTGTATTTTTTTTTCTCAATGTTATGTACCTTTAGTACAACTGTCTTTCTTATAATATTACAGTCATACCTCTTCTTTAATTTGAATGTCCACTATTAACTTCTCCATTGAGTTCATCTATCTTACATCTAATGTCTTTCTGGAATTCCTTCCATGATGGAGATAGCTTGTCAATGACAAAAGATACAAAATATTGTTCATCTACATTTATTCCTTCTTCTAATACCTCATTGAAGAAAAGTTGAATTTCTTTAGTTTGAAATATAACTGATTTATCGTTTACTATCATGTAGTAGTTAAAGTGACTAACCACGTATTTTTTGTATCCAATATCTTCAGTGTGGTTTTTTTTGTTAATGTTTTTCAAAGGTCCTTAGATAATTTAAAGTCACAATATAAGTCAAACATCAGATTTGTCATACAGTCAAGGATGTGATCTTTACATAACTCATCATCTTCTTTTCATCTATTTAACTTCCAATTATGATACGATTTCAGCACATTTGAGTCAAGTTTCTTTTTTATTATATAAAGAAGTTTTTCTTTACGTGCGAAAACTTCTATCTTTTTCTCCCATTTTTTGGAATTAGATCTATCAAACAAATCTATTATTATAGAAGCATGAGAGTAACATTTTGAAGTTGTCATCTTATAGTTTCAATTAAGATATTAATTATGCTGAATAAGATAGATTAAAGACAAGTTCTTATAATATTGAAATAAACAAGGAATTGAGCAATCTGATGTAAATCAATAATTTAAACAGAAACATATTAGTTTTGTGAGAATTTTCAAAAATTTGTGCTCCAATCAGATTTTAAATTTGTACAAAAAATAAATCATATATAAAACAAATATATCTAATTGCAGAAACAACCATATTTCACTAATTTGAATATATCAACAGATATTAAACATAAAGCATTTCTTAATTAATATAAACAAAATCGGTAGGATAGACAGATCTAAAATTCGAACAGATTTGAAAAATCAGATAAATCTGACAGTTTTTAATTAAATCAAACAAATATGTTTAGTCAGATTTGAGTAAGTAAACTGATTTATTTAAATAGACACAATATTTAACAGATCTAATTAAATAGATAAATCTGATAAATATTTACAAAGTAATTAACTGATATAATTAACAAGTCTTAATTAATATCAGAATCTGAATTAAATTAATAAACAAATTCGAATTATGAAATAATTGGTACGCAAATATAAATTGAATTAAATTAAAAATAAATCTGAATTAGAAATTAAATTAGTATGTAGATCTGGATTAAATTAGATCAAAACTAAATCTGAATTAGGAATTAAACTAGTACATAGATCTGAATTAATTGATTGGAAATAGATCCGAATTAAGATAAATCTGAAACAGTAATGGATTGCAAAAGAAATGGTACAAAATAAAGAGTTGTCTTCATATTGTTATTTAAGTACCTAGAGTATCAATAATTAATGTAATCCAATGTAGAAAATAAATTAGGATTTAATAGGAAAATAACAAGTAAGAACGTGTGCACTTGTTGCCTCCAACAAAATAAAATAGTAATAGATAAATGAAGTCAGTGGAGGCATGGAACCAGGTTGCATTTCAGAAGATAATTCACACCTTATTTTGAAATAGAAGATCAATCCAAAGTCGCTGCCACGAATGCCATAGTAGCCTTATTTGAACATAAGTTAGGCTTAAAAGAGGTTCATGAATGCTATAATCAGACTGCCCAAAATGATAGAACTCTGTGGTTTGTTGATCGACCCATTGATTGATTGACTAGACTATCGATCGATGATCAATATTGATCGACCGATGCTAATCGACTGAAGGTGCGCAAAAAACGTCCAACAACATTTGCACCTAAATTGATTGAGTTTCGATTGATTAACAGCTTGGTTCAATCAATTGACCATGGCAAAAAACTAGTCGTTACAGATCCGTTGGGCTAGGCTCGATCGATCGACCCCGACTGTTTTAGATCCGTTGGAGCTTTTTCTATAAATACTTAAATTCTGAATCTTTACGATTATGATGGTTTTGAGTGATTTAGAAGCCTTAGTGTATCATAATTCTTCCCAACCCTTCTACGCTATCACCTAAAGAGATTTATACATTCTCCATTGTGATTAATTACTCTAATAATCATTCTAAGCTCCATTTGATGAAGAACATAGAATTTTATAATTTTTAGAAAATAGACATTAATCCTTCTATGAAAACTTATTGTAGCTATCATCCTCTAGAGTGCTTATCTAAGAGAATTTCCAATTTGAAACCCAACTAAGCCATTTAGTTGTAGGAGATTTACCAAACCCACTCTCATTACCTTGACAGCCTCATCGGAGCATCACATGTAAGGTAGCCGATCGAAGGATATGAAGCATCTGCATCAACGATCAAGGGAGTACAAGAGAAGCTGATTGAAGCATGGGAGAGCATTGATCAAGTATATCAAGAAGGCACATTAATAAGGGCTTAATATGACAAGTACGGTTGTTAATTGTATGAGACTGTATACTCTTTCCTTGTGTAGGATTGAGTATAGAGTTTGTAATCCAAACTCAAGTAGGTTCTTACATAGGACCTAGGTTCTTATGTATGACCGAATTCACCGGACATGAGCGTGTACGTGTTAGTCTCTATGGGAGCCTCCGATGGAAGTAAACATAGGTCATTGGATTAGAACCACTAGTGGTTGTTGGTTAGCTAATCAAAAATCAATTTAGTCTCCGAGGGAGTCACCGACACGAGTATAAATGTAATCCACCAACATGGGTGTGTACGTGTAGGTTCTAGTGTAGGACTAAGGTTGTTAGTTAGCCGATATATAACACCCCGATTCCCATGGTTCGAGTATGACTGTTACCACGAGAACCCGGACGTTAATTTAGGGAGAAAGTATCACCTTTAAGTATGGTTTCCAGTTGGATTATGTTTCCATATTCACAATTGCACTAGTGGGCACCATAGAGACAAAAAGATTATCATTCCATGAAAATATAACCATATCAAATACAAGTATTAATAGTTTACGAGTTTCCCCCATCTGAGACTTAGTACAAACCCAAAATATTAAGTGTCATAGGGAAAACAGATGAAAATAACTACTCTACTGATTGAGCTCGTAAAGCTCAGCAACATCGGCATATGGCTCCTCCTCAACATACTCCACACTCTCCTTAGCAAGAGTGTCATCGGGAGTAACTCGAAGTTCTCCTTTCTCCACCATCACTCCTGCATCATCTGTACGGTTGATATTCTAAACATGAGTGGCCAACTCAGTGTGAGGTCCCCTCAAGATTACACACAACACACTAATCAAGAGTAGTTTAGAGAAATGAAAACAAACAAAACATCCATGATGTGATTTTTTTAAAATACATGAATGCATGCACATGTCCCTCAGCCTGGGGATGCTCATCCAGCTGGAAAACGTGGTCTGAAAGTCCCTAAGGACACACATCAGCCCCACCATGCAATTCCATCAAGAGCGGCCATCACCAGCAAAAATACCAAAGGTACGTGCTCTCAGTGTATGGCTCACCTAATGGTGGTCTAAGGCCAGTGAAAATACCTCAAGGGTACATGCTCTCAGCAACCAAACCACCAGACGGTAATATGGCTCGTCACCACATGTCCCGTCAGTGCCATGATATGCATGATTAACCGTCTATTATTAGTCCAATTTACAACCAAACCAATTATGACATTCCTTTACAACTAGTGGCCTCTCATATTCATAACTTCCAAATATATTCATTATAAGTTCAGTTAGGGACATAATCACAACGATTCATCTCAACAGGACATGTAGTCCAACAAATCCATTCAAGGATTCCATCCTTGGTGATCATTCCAATATCTTGCTTACAGAGGCCACCGGTTTAAGGTCTTATCTAATTAATGTGATCACAACAATCCAGATTCACAATTCACTTCCAGATTTCTAAGAGGAATAACTTTGACAATTCAAAATCCGTAATAATTTACAAAAATGTGGAGAAATTCACAATTTAGCATATAATTAATGATGTAATCAAATAATCCTAAGACAGAGTTTAAATCATTAGTAACATGTTTTCTTAACAAAAAAAATAGAACTATCACTTAACCAGTATGGAAGCGAAAAGCTCGAGGGGAGGAATTGTCACCTTAAGAATCGAAGCATCTTTCAATGTTGCTTGAAACATGTACACGCTCGCTAGAATTCGACCCTACCATGTTTTAGACCATTTATGCGGTTAGATTGTCATATCCATAATTTATACGGTTAAGATCAACCCTATGGTGGTGGCTCTAAAATTTTAAGGAGCTGGCCTATACAATCTAAATTCAAGTTTTAGGATTTAAATGGCCTATTTAATACTTTAGGAAGGTAGTGGATTCCATAGATATGACCCCACGTAGATTTTTAATTAAACAGACTTTACACGCATAAATGGTTTTGGGCTAAGTTTGGGTCCAATTTATGATCACAATGGGCCATCTTTTAGAGAAATAAAATGACCACTTCACAGACCAGTATATGGTTTTCAAAACTCATAAGACGGATCCCTTTGTTTGTATGTGTACAATCTTTAACAAAGGCCCAAACATGGGTACTTGGAGTTGTGCAGAAATGGTAGTGCAGAAATGATTTTGGCCCAACTTTGGGCATGTACTGCCATCAAACGGGGCTACCTTTTGGCATGCAGTCAAGTGCCCCTGGTAGAACTATGCATGATCTCCAAAACCCATAAGGTAGAGTCTGATGGATACGTATAGATACTTTTTGGTGCAGGCCAAACATAAGCACTTGAAATTTCTGCACAGAAATTCTTGCACAACTTTGCCCGACCCCATTTTGGAACTTAATTTCTGATCATGTGGGGTCCACTTTGGCCTAGGTAAAATGTCATCGTTGTAGCCACACATACAATATTCAAGGTCCAAATGGTGGTCTCTACATTGCTCCCACGTGGGGCCCACCAAGGACAACCAAACATGGCCCAAAACACTAAAATTCAACGGTTTATATTGTTTCTTCCGGCATGGCCCACTTAATATCTAGATCTTTTTCATTTTTCGGCCCCTGCCCTAGAATAAGCTGGAGGAATAGATGGACGGTGATGATTAAATACATACATCAAGTTAGACCCCAAGAGTTAGGCCTTGCTTGGACAACGTGCCTAGGCACGCTACCTGGCAGCGTCCACTCGCCTGGCCCCACGAGTTCTCTATCAGGCTGATATTTATGCTTTTCCTTCATCTTAGCCATGGCCAAAGAGCAAGTCACGTGTGACCTTGCCCAGATTGGGCGGTAAATAAACATCGCAGATGGGCCCTGGGAAGTTTCAATGGTGGACATCACTATTCCCACTGTTCTCTATGGTGTGGCCCACCTGAGACTTGGACATGCCTCATTCTTAGGCCCATGTCCTAAAATGATCTGGCAAAGGTTTGGATAAAACCAATACATCATGGTGGGTGTTTGAACTAGAAAAATGAACTCCAAAGGGACACATTTTTCTTGAAATGTGTCGTGTTTTGTTGCTCTGGGGTTCTGAATAATGGAAACATTCATAGACAATCACAAACATTCATAAAAGTACACAAGGAGAGATATCGCAAAGCGAATTTTATTCCAGAGATCCTGAGATCTTGTACATTCCAGGCCGTGATCTGGCACGAGCCCTTAATTACATCGAATGATCGATGACCCTTGATTAAAAGGCAAAAGACTAGTCAGCAGGGACTATGGTCTGAGAGTTTGTGGTCATAGAGACCTGTATTTGTTTTGCTATGGACCGAACCATCTTTGTATTAGTCAGATGTCTATGTCCCATGTTTTGGCCGGAGATCCGGGCTGAGACTATCAGGGTTTATGACTGAGAAGGACGACTCGGGGCCTGCGCCTGTCAATGTATGGACAGGTGACCTCGGGAAGTCCACTCTGCAGTTGTGTATACCTGCGTAGCCCAACCGACGGATGCCGTTTTTAATGGGTAGGGCATCGACTGTTGTGTTGTGGCAGTTCATAACAATTATTTTGTAGTGAATTGAAACTCTTTAGTATGGTTTATCGTAATAACCATAGTCCCGTGTGTCTAGCTTTCGACTCAAATCGGATCACATCTTTACAGTAAATATAAATGATGACATGTTTGCATAGTTCTGGATGCTGGCGGCGTCTCTTTCGAGAAGTCGTTTCGTTCATCGTGTCGAATCAGATTGAACTTTGAAGATGCGCAATTCTGCTCACTTAGAGATCCTGAAACGTCCATTTGACCATTCCATTGCGTCCGGAACGCTCGAAATACCCAAAATAGGCTCAAGTGGCACTTGAAAACACTTAAAATTGAGTCCGGTGCACCCATGAACATGTTCGGGAATTAGCTGATTTTTTGGGTGCGTGGGACATAATTTATGGGTGCGTGGGAGTCCAACGCACCTTGAAAATACATGTCTGAATTATGTTGATTTTACAGATTTGTGGGGTAATTTTCAGGTGCGTTGTAGTCCAATGCACCCTAAAAATACAAATCCGCTTTTTGTTGAATTTTCGGGTGCGCCGGACTATTTTCGGGTGTGTGGGAGTCCAATGCACCCTGAAAACACATGTCCGCTTTTTGTTGAATTTTCGGGTGCGCCGGGCTATTTTCGGGTGCGTGCTCATACTTGTGATTTTTTTATAATCCGGACCTGCGGTGGTGTTGGTCGGAGTGACCTTCCGGTGGAAGATGCCAGCAACTGGAAAAGAATTTCGGTCACCGGGAAAGTTTTCCGGATGTCGGAAAGGGATTCCGGCGAGGGTTTCCGGCAACAAATCCCAGATACTCAGGGGATAATAGCTCTCTCTCTCTCTCTTAATTTGTCCCAATCTGTCTAAATGAACAGTAGGAGGGGTATTTATACCCGAAAATACAGGACAGTGACCAATGAGGGCCTGCCACGTATGGCGCATCCCATAAAGTCTTTGACGCACCCCCAAATAGGCACGTGGGAGCTCCGACGCACCCAAAAATGATATTTTGAAAAGTGCTGATTTTATGGGTGCGTCGAGCTATTTTTGGGTGCGTTGGAGTCCAATGCATCCAAAAAATACCATGCTGGTTTTGGTGATTTTATGGGTGCGTTGGGCTATTTTAGGGTGCGTTGGGGTCCAATGCACCCTGAAATTGCAGTTTCGTATTTTCTGATTTTATGGACGCGTCGAAGGTATTTTTAGGGTGCGTCAAGCCATTTTTTAGATGCGTTAAAGGTGAAATACATCCTAAACCACTTGTCGAATTTTCATGAATTTAAGGGTGCGTCAGGCTGAATAAATGGGTGCGCTTGACGTACCCGTGTCTTGCAAAATTGGGTTTTGCGAAACGGAGGGCTTGTGGGGCCCGTTTCTCGGCGAATCACCATGCACTGCTTATCATAATTCATGAAGGATGCCTCTGCTTGATTCTGGTCGGTTTTGATCACGGTGATCCGTGGGGTCCACCAAAAAAATGGCTAAGTACTGGATCCTTTTGCAAATCTGGGTATTTGGGTGCGTCGGGTAGTATTTTGTGGAATTTTCTCGAAGCACGTGCCCAGTTGATTTGTTTTAGAGGGTACTGACTTTTGGGACCCCAACAGATGCCCCTCCGGTGCGTTGCGATGGACTTACAACCGTTCATCGCGACGCATTGGATTCACACTATAAATAGGTAAGATAGCTTGATTTCACTTCATTCTACGTCTTTCACTGTTCATTTG